>JAQIWG010000062.1:0-51884 GCA_034695025.1 Chamaedrilus cognettii | reverse complement strand
TCGTCATGGGAGGGCCGCCGTTGTCAGTGGGGGGGGGGACCAGGTGAGGGAGATGCTCTTTTTTCTTGTCGACTTTATCATAGAAGGGTCGGGCTTGCCGAGCGTCTCTATATCAGACAAGGAAGCATCATGGACACTTATCACTTACAAACTTTACCTCCATACTGTTATATGGAGCTTTTATTCACCTTTCGGCAGTTCAACATACAGATCTATATAAAGAAACGAAAAACTTAACTAGAAACGTGCAGACATGATTTACACAATGTTAGCATAAGATAAAACATCCATAAACTACATGTATAGAAGTACATTGTAGTTATGCCAGCTGTATATTTAAAGATTGTAATATACTCATCTAGCAACAAAAAATGTGCAACAGAATTATTTTACTCACGTACATCACACCAACACCGTTGTCCTAAAACTCTTTTCCACATTTTGCTTTTCCAAATAATGAAGGCGCTTTGATGTTTTAGTAATATATGAATTTGACTAGAAAAGAACTCTACTAGTAAAGACGTTTTGATGTTGGCAATATTTAATATGTTTAGTAACAACACCTCAGGTTATTTCCATCAAGAAGTTAAAAATAAAAATTACGCTATCGTTGATTCAGTAAACATGCACTGCATCGATCAGTACATGATTGCGGGCTGCTCTGAACGCAAGGCAATGGGACAACTCGCACACATAGCAGCGATAATGTCGATTACCACATTTTCCCTCAGCTCATTCTCCAATCAGCCTCAAAATTTAGGCATGATGCTTTAAGATTTCATGCTCTAATTTCTAAGCAGGTGCATAACAAGTAAATAGTCAGAAAATTACAATAGATCTGAAAAATCATAGTTACCATAAAAACATTTTATTTACAACTGAATCATAATATCTAAGAGTCAAATTTTTTTTTCATCCTGGGGTCATCCTGGAATTGGTTTCTGGGCCTTGACTCTGTGGTCTTCGCTAAATATACATGTAAGAGATTACCTGTCTGTCTGCGCTCAGTACAAGGGAATACCTGTCTGCCCATTATAAGAGCTTGTCTGCACTCAGCACATGTCGTGTGCCTGTTTATATATATCTTCTCACATTTTAAGGGATTGTCCATGTGGCCGCGCAGGCGCGATGGTGGTGGGCAGGCCAGTCATTGTCGCAGACCAAGTCAGCACTGAGCGCGTCTCGACCGCCCTTGCACTGACTATCTTCTGTCAGGGCATCGGAGTCATGCTCGGACCAATCGTTGCAGGTAAATGTGTGTCGCGCTACAATAGATCCAGTCACCGTGAGTAAAAGTATGCCGGGCCACGCCGCGAAAATGTTTGAGTCACATAGTAGCTCTCACTTGGCAGTTGGCACGCATTCTACAGTTCACCCACTTCGCATTCGCTTGACATATTTCACACACTTCCCACTGGCCTTCTATGTTTGATCCACTTTCTACTTGCCAGTCGAACTTCACCCACTTTCCACTGGTCTCGAACATATCACTCACTTAACACTCACCTCTTACACTTCACCCAATTCTCGCTAATCTCCTACACTTAACCCACTTCCTACTCGCCGACCAGGCCTCGTCGTCGTCGTCGTCGCATGCTCATCAGCTGAGCGTTGCGCGATGAGAGATATCTCTCCGCTTTTGCTGTTCTGGGCTTTCTGAACGGCGGTGAACAGTCCGATGTTTTGAGGCTCGACGTCGCTCCTGACCGTGGTTAACCAGGTGTAACGGGCGCGATCCCTGGGACACTTTCAATTCTTCGGTGGGAACAAGGCACCGTCCAAGGCCATCCTAGAGTCATGTCCCTGGTCCAGCCGTGCTGTGTGGCCGAAAATCGCCAGGCGACGGACCTTTAGTTTGATGCTTGCTAGAGGCTGTTGTGTCATGCGACGTACTTCTGCATTTGTCACGATGTCCTGCGAGCGAATGCTCAAAATTCTCCGAGGCATTGGCTGTCGAAGGTGTTAAGGTGGTCAGTGTCGGCGGCGGTCCGGGTCCAGGTCTCAGCTACTAGGTTTACCCTTCACTTACTTTACTCTCACTTCCTATATTTACCCACTACCTGCTCATTCCTTGCTCCCCCACCAACTTCTATGACCCGGATATGTATGTGTAAACTATATGCTTGGCAACCCTGCCCCCCTGCGACCATCGGGCATTTATTGCGTCAGGAAGAGCATCCGGCCTTTAAAGTCCTGATGCACAAGACAGCCACGAGCGCGCACAAGTGGATTTTGTGGCAGGGTGGATGGGGAGAGCAGTGGGCTGGGAGGTACTGGTAGAGATATTCGCCCCTTGAAACTCAGAAATCGATTCCATCGTCTGTTTGATTGGATTAATTTTTGAGCAATTGCTTCATCCCCCGGAAGGCCACTCAGAGTCCCCATTGCCTCAGCGTGGGGTCAGTTTCATACGTTCTTGTGTCCTTGGCTGCAAGTCGCCACCCCTCTTTGGGCCGAGAATGCGCTTTGCAAGTGCTTATATTTATGACTTAACTGCTCAAGATTTATAATCATCATTTTTCTTGGCTCACGATGGAGGCCTTTAATTGGCGGAGGCCCATGTGCAGTGGAGCACCCTGACCATGGCTAAATCAAGCGCTAACCTGCATGTCAATTATGTATTTGATTGCTTCATGATCTACAGATTACTTGTGTAATTGTGCATTTAATCTACAGTGTATATATTCATTGCATGATTGACTTCTTTACGACCTAGTTAGCTTTTATTTGCGTGATTGTCTACATCATGGCTAAAATCACATAATGGATTATGTGATAGATTGCATTGTGCACATATTCACATATTTACTTGTGTGATTGTGTACTTCATGACCTACATATCACTTGTGTGATTGTGTACTTCATGACCTACATTTCACTTGTGTGATTGTGTACTTTGTAACCTATATACCTCACTTGTGTGATGGATTGCTTTGTGACCTACATATCATTTGCGTCATTGTGTACTTTATGACCTACATATCACTTGTGTAATTGTGTACTTTGTGACCTAAATGTTAAAGGCGTTATTATCTACTTTTTGACCTACATACATATTCTACGATTGTCTACTTCGTGACCTACATCTTAATTGTGAGATGGTCTACTTGATGACTGATGATTGATATTAATTGTACAATTATTTAATTCATAGCATGCATATCACTTGCGTGAATTTCTACTTCCTGACCGGCATATTGGTGATATTAGCTTAAGTGATATAGGAGGTGATATCACCTCCGGTCTAAACATAGACCGGAGAAAGTCCAGCGATCATTCAGTAAAATACTGTTGGGGTTAAGGTCTAAACCTTGCAATGAACGTCTCAAGGCTATTTGGCGTCTCTTGAGCAGGCGTTTAGATATTGACCTTGATTTGTGTTTTAAAATTGTGCATGCTTGCTAGATATAAATCTAGAAGTTTCTTAAAACTAGATGTTATTATAGAACAATGAAACTCGTACATATTTATTACCCTCGAAAAATATCTTTAAGCTGCGAGTTATCAGAAGTCACGTGATTTGCCATAGAAATTTGTTCTATTTGAAACTTGCACCCCAGAATGCTAGTAAAGTGCCATCCTTGATGAGTTAAAACGTGATCCAAAATTCATAATCTTTGAAGTTTTTATCGAGGCATTTTGTCTAATTTTCGTAACTTTTAAGCGTTGCTGATAGGTAGAACAATCGAAGGCACAAAAAGTTAACATTATATTTTTAAGTATCAACGTAGTTTTATAACGCTGTCTGTTCTTGCGAGTTATGACAATGTACTTTATTGATCACTGTGCCCATTAGGCGATATTACATGTTCTCTGCAAGTTTTTCAAGTCGTGACTTTATGCATTATGAAGACTAATTGTGTGGACCGACGTGGCAAGTATTTATAGGAGTCTTCGGAGCTGTAATATAGAAATAGTGTTTTAGTTCGTGTAATGTTGTAATCTGCTGTTCTCACTGATAAGTTACAAATAAAATTTTATAAATCGATCAATCAGAGAGAACACACGCCCTCGCAGAGTTCTACTCGGCTTGACGGTCCTATTGGACCTGCATGGGCTTCCAGAAAATGATGAAAACCTCGTAGGCCTCTATAGTTCATAATATGAGCGTCTAAAACCCAGCGTATTTTATTACGCTTACCTTTGTTTAAGCCTGCACCAGCCCGCGCCTATCTATTTCACCGATGACGCTCGCGTTTCTGCAAAATAGTGTCGATTGTTGTTAAAGTGATAACACCTCAAGTGAAACGTGACGTCATAAGCCAATGAGTGTCCTAGGCGACAAAATTGTATCGCTTGCTTGCTTGCAGACGCAAAGAATCTATAATGTTTTTAAGGTCTCTATTAACCACGGTAGTGCCAACTAACTATCGTTATCTGGAATAATATCATTTAGACGCTATCGTATCAATATAGACGTCATCCACAAGAGTTTATTTCGAGTTCATAATTTCTACAATACCATTTTAAATCATTAGCGATGACGCCTTTACTTCATTTCCTATCGCAATATTTTTTATTTGTCCTGACAGTATAGCCACGCCGCGTCACGTACCTGGAGCCCGCGCAGCTCATGTTTCAGTACCCGACGCCCGTTTAGAGAAACAGAAAATCAGCAGCTTTTTCAAACTGGAGTCTAGATATCACATCACGCCTTTCACCCAACACAAGGTTGAGGCAGCCAAACTCGTGGAGAGGAACAGAACAGCACCAGTTTTCTTAGACATGAGTCCAGATGCGACACCAAGCCACACACGTGAAAAAATGCAAGGCTTCCTCAGCCGAATCCGTGGAGAGAACATCATAAGTTTTCAAAAGCTTGAACCTGTCAAATTCTAACTGCTTTTCGACACTGAGACCAAGTACCGACACGCAAACGCCACGAAGTTATATGGTCACCCACAATTTTTTAGCGGTTTCTTTTGCGGAATGTTTATCAGCGGTTTAATAATAATAGTTCCAGAGCGAGCAGTGGCGGCGCGCTAATGGGGCTAGGGGAAATGACCCCCCTAAAAAAATTAAGGGGGCAACGCCGCCCATGAAAAGGCTCCCGCAATTTAAATGTTAGAAAAAAAAAATTAATTAAATGGTGGTCCCCGCCGACAAAGTGATTGAAAATGACTGTCGGGATAAATTTCTGTCAGCATCCACCCCCCCCCCCCCCCCCGCTCGTGAGCTTTCTCCACGAAAGACGGTTTCTGTCCCCCCTATAACGAAACTGTTCCGCCGCCACTGCGTTAATTGACAGCTTTTTCTAGAATTAGCGACTATAATATATTCTATATAATACTAAACTACAATCTAATACAGGACCATGGGCTGTGCAAGTAAGCTCAGTTCAGGATTATAGGCTAGAGTCTAAAGGCAGCGTTGCTCCGATCAATGATAATCATGGAACGTTTCTCGGAAAAGCGAAAGAGCTGCTGCAGCTGCTGTTTTCGTTGCAGCGCCAAAACAGAACGTCGAATATTTAAGGGTCGCCGAGCCGTTTAACGAAAGTGCTCATTAATGAGTACGGCAAACTGTTCACGATTTACAGTATTTGCTCAAGAACCTGGGGGAAAAAACCACGGTTCGGGTAAATGTTTTAGCTATTTAAGCCCCTACTCCTGAATGAAACGTATTGCTCATTGGTCTTAATTATTCGCTGCTGCAATGTATGCCCGTTACATTAAGAAGATAAAATGTTTTACTTATTTTGCCGATAAAATTTCCGAGTTTGGGCTACGCGATGTGATACTGAACTTTTGTCAGATTATCAGCTCACATCGTAGACGCCGATCTACGTCAAAACACAAGTACATGTAATAATGGTAATGAAGCCTGTCACAATATTCTTCTTCACTATTCTGCCACATAGCAGGTCTTTGAAGTCCAAACCTTTCACCCTAGCCACCTAGTGACAACATTGAGCTGGTCATGTTGTGTGTAATACGCACTCAGATAATGGCGCCTACTGAACTCCCGCTCAGAGGGGACCAAGTCCCATCTGCACGGGACGTGTCTGGATCCGCGCTCGATCCTCGTTCTGACGTCACGACCGCAGTGACGTCACACGGCAACATGGCCGCTGATCGGAGCGAAGAAAGACCGGACGGACGAAGCGGCTCCCGCCTCACATCACATCGTCCACTCAATCGCATTTCAAACAACGCGACTAGGTACTATTCACACAGTCCGCCTTCCTCAGCCAAACGCATCCCAGCCTCCGTTGGCTACCGCCTGCCCCTCGACGCTTCATCCACTAGGAACTTATCGGCTCCGGCTGCTCCGGCAGTGAAGAGCGACGTTAATCTCATGATAATCCCCTTTGGCGCCATCTTTGTATTCATTGCCGTGTGTGTGGTCTATATCAGTCGGTGGTGCGTGGAGGATATACGCGAGGCAGACGCCGCTCTGGGAGCCAGTGCTTCTCAACATTGCAAACAGGACCAGGAAAACTTTGATTCCTCTGTCTACTCGCACCGCCACGGCTCCACCCACCACCTTGCGCCGGACTTCGACGGTAATTCCAACCGGTCATGTTCCGGTGTTCCAGTTGGCACGAGGGATTTAACGAGGGTACGACGACACAGGAGCATGAGAATAGTGCCTGCCCGCTCCACGCGCTCGCTCAACGGTCTCCGGGGGGGCTCGGGGGGCAGCGGGGACCGCCTGGTGCTGCGCCTCTCCGAGGCGAGGCGGCTGCAGGACCCAGGGTCCTCCTCCTCGTCGATCCCTCTCACCGAACACTCCTCTGCGTCGTCGCTGCTGCTGTCCCGTCAGACGATCACGCACGACGAGCTGGTGGAGACGTGCAAGCAGGCCGTCAGCTCTCTTCTGCTCAACCGCATCATCGTCGTGCCGATAGACCGCGCCGCCACTGCTGCCGCGACCGCCGCCGCTACAGGGGCAGAGATAGGGGGTCAGCGGCGGCCGCGCAGGCGCAACCACTCGGGTCCCGCCGTGGCTAGCTGCGCGACCGCCAGGGGCGGCGGTGGGGGTGTGTGCCCCGCTAGGAGCGCGGCGACGAGCGGCAGCGGGAGCTACTGCTCGGACACGAGGCCCCTCCTGGGGGCCGCGGGGCCGCGCCACGGGTCGTCCTCGGATAGTCGTCTGACGTCATCGGAAGGTCGCATGACGTCATCTGATTCGAATATTGTAACGGTGCGCGACGCGTCGCCGGTGAGACGGCGTGGGGATGAGCGGCGGGCAGAGAGCGTGAGGGGGAAGGCCTTAGCGCTGCACGGGGGGGTCGTGATTAAAACATCTGGGGGCAACATCGTGTGTCACGGTGGAATAACGAACCACCGCGCGCCCCCCGGAGCGGCGAGGTACCAACAGCAGACATCCGTGCCGGCCGTGTCGCGGCTCGTGCAGGACAGTCTCAATCTCAGCTTTCGCTTCTTTCACGTCAACGTCGACAGCAACTGCTCGTCGTGCAAGGAAAGTCTTGACAGCGTCTTCAACAGCGGCTCGGGGGGATGCGCCGAGGAGGCAATCATCCCCCCGCTTCCCCCCAAGTCTCGTCGACCCGGCGAGGAGGCACCACCCGCCACCCATCGGTCTTCATTTCACGCCGCGGGGGTTAATGCGGATAGCGGGAATTTTGCGGGAACGTCGTCTTCACACGATAGCGCGCCTCAGCTACAGAGCGAGGGGGGGCAGGGGGCGGTTGACCACACGGTCTGGCCGGGGGGGCTGAGTGGAGGGGTGCCCAGCAGGGTAGCGGTGCAGCGGCAAACATCTTCGGCTGCAGAGAGTGCCGTCTATAGCGCTGTGTCAGCGGACGACCTACCGGATCAGGGCCTCCTTCTGCCCCAGGACCTCCTTCTGGCCGAAGACCTGGGGGCCCGCCGGGACCCTGATGGAGACCTGAGGGCTCGGGCGGGGCTGCTCGTGGCGAGGGTGTCGTCCTCGCTGCAGAGGGGCGTGAGGCCGCTTGGCCCCGGACGTCGATCAAAGTCGACGGGCGAGCTTCAGAACTTGTGGCGGGGGGCTGCAGGGGAACGAACAGAGGTGTAATAGTGCTGGTAGCAATGAGAGAGGCGTGATAGCCACTGAAACAATGAGAGAGGCGTGATAGCCACTGGTAGGCTTAGCAATGACAGTTTAATGTTAGCTTGAAGTCAGGTTCGGCGTGTTGCAATAATGTAGGAAGTCGTCGAGAAATTAGTATTGCACAGAGAGTGGCAAGAAAGGCCTGCAGGAGGATTGAGGAAATATAGACAAACTTAATTATGAACAACTGGTAGGCGTATAATAGTTCTAGACTGTTTTCTTCATGAAGATTTCGTGCATGATGTAGTCGCTTTCTTGAAAAGTTCAATAGCATTGCTTGCTATCTTCTGCTGAACACGCATGACATTGTCTAGGCCGTAGCGCGTGATTGCATCGATCTTTGATTGTTTCTTATCATTTAAAGCGGCCCTGGTTTTTTTAAATTATGCTTGTAATATAATTTCATACATACTGCAGTGTAGAACGTTTTATATCGCTTACTTGCATAGCGTATGCATTTTGTCGCCTGATTGACTGTAATTGTAATGAAACCGGTGCACTGTCCATTTGGTGCTTTCAGGTGTGCTCGATTTTGTGTTATGAAATTCATAAAAGCATAGTAATTATAATAATATAGATCCTCCGTAATTATACCCCGAATAACAGCACTGTGGATCAACATAAGCAAAAAATATGCCTGCATGACGTTGTAGCCTAGGCCTCTCGTGGCGGCAGTCTGTGCGCGTTAGGTGTAGCTCTAGTCACATATGATCGCTCGCGTGAAGAGTGCTGGGTCTGCTGACAGAACCCACACTCGGCCAATGATCGAATGCATTCATCAGTGCACGGCCGCACCCTATAGGCCAACATGTGCACAGGCTGACCGTTATCTACAGGGCCTACGTGGTTCTAGTAATTGACTACATGTATCGGCAAATAAGGACCGCAGACGATATATTTCACTGGAGTCAATAATATTGGCCTACACACGTATGTATACATAGCGTTTGTAATAGGCGGGAGGATCGATCTAGGCTAAAGAATTTATCACTTTTTATCGAAGTAGGGCCTAAAGTCAGAGATTTGACTCTGCCTTGGCCTATTTTCCCTCCCAGCTCATGGAGAGGAGCAGCCTAATCGCCGCATAGGCTCAAATCAAGGCACGGCCCGTGAGGTACGGCTGATAAGGCTTGACATCTGAGAGCCCGGGCAGAGCGTTATAGCGGTCCGCGTTTCGATTGATCCTGACGTGTTGGACGCTTTCGGGAGGCCGGACCCTGGATGTCTCATTCCGCGCTTCACTTCCGCTCGACGTGTTAGCCGACGCCGGGATGAGCAATGATTTGCATTACAAATTTGTTGACGACTAGCCAAGTCTGCAGCTGCGCAGTTCTAGTGGATCACTAATAATGTATGAAACAACAGCATCGTTGGCACGCAATGCGGAGCAATTTTTTAGTCTACGCCGATCGTGGCTGGAGGGCCTAGTCTATTGTAAAGGAGTCCACGTTGAATTAACACAAAATCATACCGCTACACAGCCATAACCGCAGCCTTGGCATACAGTATACGCAAATTTTTGTTTTCATTGTTGCAGCTCATGCTCACATTCCTTCGTGGTGGTGGGATTGTAGTTAAGGACTGTGTTTTAGTAACAAAGACGGTCCGGTTTTGTGCAAAGCACCACTCGCAAACCGCTCCTCCTTCTTTAGTCGCCTTTCACGACTCGCTCGGGATGCTATCATGGGCTGCAAGCCAATTTCTTTGCTCTCCGGCTTGCAGAGGAAAAAAGTGACTGGCAACACTGCTGGTAACACTGCGGCGGCCATGCTAATTTTGCCAAAATAATGGAATCGAACTTTTACAATCAAACTGGGTAAAAAATTATGAAAATTAGGAAATATTGTATTGCTGAGATTGACCAATTTACGATTGCATAGAAATGATTATCACACATCAGACCAGCTAAGAAAAATTGAGGACTGTCCATGAAACATTGTATGTTAATGTTTTATATTGTGTCATGCTGGATGAGCTGTGTTCGCATGTTTCCATACTTGCCTGTTGAATACCTAACAATGCCAAAATTAACGCAAAATTACTCATGTAATGATCACATGTAATGTATAATGTATATAGGGTATAATGCGCTGTGTGTGTGCTACTCTTTATGCATTTATGAAACTAGAGATATAACTCAGATTCGGTAGTTTAGTTTATTTTAATCCCTTTTAGTTCCTTGGGAGTTTATTCAATTAGTGCACTTAAACTATGAACCAATCGTGATAGAAATGTAGAAAAAGTTTGTATTGGTTTCAGCGGGCAGAACCTAGCGGGTATCGGGGAGAGTTTTCTTGGCTTCATGCAAGGTCAGGGTGGACAAGACGCCAGGACGTCAATGCCGCTGTATGCCGGTGGAACCTCAGAGTCTCCTCACGCGGCCAGCGGTCTTCGTCTTCTTTTTTACTTTGTTCAAGGATGATTCTGCCTGAGCGATAGCTTTAGGATATCGTATACGGTTTGATTCGATGCCAATTTCGATGATGTATTTTGCGTGCTATTGTTAACCTTGACAAGCAGCATTCAGATTTTCATGCTTAGCCTGCGTAGGAGTCAAGTTTAGAAAATTCTTATAAAAGTCATAGCATTAGAAAATGTGCTGATTTACAACTCGAAGGAAAAGTTGATAGTGTCTACAAGACCAAATAGAGGCGTTGACTGTCTTGTAGCTCTGTTTTTTTGCTGAAGCTGGGATTGCTCGTCCATTATTAGCTTCCAATCGGATTTAGTTGAATTAATTCAGGCATCCAGTATTCAAGCTGTGTGTGCTGCAGACCCGTAGTACTGAGCTTTTATACAGTTTGAAGCACTGAATTTATTGAAATTAATATTAAGTTAAATTCATTTTGATTTAACTAGAATGGGAGGAAAAAATGGAGAATTTTGAGTTATTTATTGTTTTCTGTCCGCAGGTAATGGCTACTCTGGTAGTTCAATGTTTTCGCCACTTGCGACCGGCAGTGGCCCGGCCTCCACTGCGCCACAAAGCGGACGGGGGGGTGTGGGTGGCGCTGGTCGATATTTGGGTGGGGGGCGTGGTGGGGCGGGCAGAGGTGGAAGCCGTGGGCCCCCGAGTGGGCTCCAGTATAAACGTTCCACTGAGGCGGGGCCGCCGCAGGTGAAGGCGCCAAAACCCCCTGCACCACTCTTCTACTGCGATGTGTGCAGGGTCAGCTGCGCCGGGGCTCAGGTTAGCCGATATAGGGTACCTAGACAATCGGATATGAAAAAGAAAAAAAAAAAAGTTTACGTCAGTATGCAACTATGTGTGTGTCTATACAGCACACTGATTGAGCTGATGTTTTTGCAATTTTTGTTGCTATATTTATATTCTCTATTGCATACTGTTTGTATTTTTGTTGCATTAGCAAATGTGCTGATTTACAACTCAAAACAAAGTATATAGTGTCTACAATGGAGATACTTTAACCAAAGCAAACTTCGGTCAAATAAAATCAAGCAAATGTTTTATACGCGAAAGCGAGTAATAGTACGTTTTCGACTTTGACAAGCTATTTTCAATCCGCTCTATATAAAACTGTGGGTGACCAGGTCAGTTGTGATATGTCATTGTTACCTTTTGTATTAAAACTAAAGCTGCCCGGTTAAAGCTGTCTTATTTGCTGAATGATGAGTTGCCTAATATTATGTTGATCATTGTTTTTTTTGTTTACTAGTGACTGTATTGTATATTTTTGTATGGGCTATATTTAGCATCCAATAAAGTTTCTGTTTGTTAGCCGTTTGCCGAGCATCTGGCCGGTCAGAAGCACAGGAAGAAGGAGATTCAGAGCAAACAGCTGCTGCATGGCGCCGGCTCCGTGACCGGCGGCGCCGTGACGGCGCAGAGCGGTGCGGGGGCCGCGCACGCGCAGTTTCTGTGCGAGTTGTGCAGCGTGCAGTGCAGCAGTGTGGACACGTACAATGCGCATGTGCGCGGATCTAAGCACCTCAGGGTGGGTGATAGTTCTACAGACTTTGATTTCAGTTCTGAAGTGGGATTTCTCTCTTTCTGCTGTGTTGAGCACTTGCTTTATATTTGTTACCGTGTTCATGCTTTTATTGGTTATCTAAAGATGCAGAGTTTAGTCGATGACAATATAGGATAATGGATACATTCGGAAGCAAATTTTCTTTTGTTTTATCTTCATAGTCTTTTCATTTCTTTACATGCTTCCTTCTTCAAATGGTGTCAGTATATTTTTTTTCAAAAATGTTATCGTTTTCTGAAATTGCTCATAGGCATGACTGAAATTACTCTCATGATTTTCTCACTGGAGCCGTCTCCTCTTATCAATCGCTGTGTTGTGATCGTCGCGCAGACGGTGAATCTGCACAATTCTCTCGGCAAGCCTATTCCTCCCTCAGAGCCCATCGTCCTTCAGCCAGCCGACGCATCGACTAAAAATGCAGGTTTCCGGCCAAACCGCTTGAATTTACTGTTTGTTGTTTTTCAATTGCTTAATTTATACCGATAGATAGAAATAAATAAATTTTTGAAAAGGTGATCAATTTTTCCAGAATGCTTATAAATCTTGGGTATTATGTCGCGAGTGCTGATTAAATATGTTTTTAAAGCCATTTTTTAAATGCATTTATAATGCAAAATGTGTGATTTTAGATTTTCTGTCTAGTTTGATACCGGAATCATGCGGATGTGCTGATGTTTTGTGTCCTTTTGTCTCATTTCCCTGTCTGCAGATCCTGCTGGTGCCGTCGATCCCAATGAAACTGTTGTGGGTGAGCCATATGTTTTATTTCTTCCTGTTGAAGCGCGTTAAAGCTTTTTCTGTCAGCTAGCTGGTCAGTGGCCTCTTGATTGGTTGATGAAAGATAACGCTGATCGGTTGGTATGTTTTAAAGTAAATCTCAATTTAGATTCACGCGATCTGTTCTTGAAATCAGCGGAAAATTGCCTCGATTCAGGTAACCAATGGAAAGCCGTCGAACGGTCTGTGCTGCTTATCATTATTCTACCATTGACAATCCCTTTCGTGCGTGCAATAAAATAACTGATTTAGCCATTCTATGTGTATGTGGAGGGACAGGATTTAGCCATTCTATGTGTATGTGGAGGGTCAGGATTTAACCATTTATGTTCTGGGGGCTAGAGGATAAGGGAAAGGAAGATAATTTTGATAGCTGAATTACTATCATACGAAAGAAAATCACATGGATACATGAAGGATACATGAAGAGAATGGCGGAGGATCGCGGAGTGTGAAGATTTTGGACGCCAGGGATCTGCCGTTTGGCAGTGCACTATAGAGATAGATGTGTATGACTGTGTGATAGTCAAGGTGGCATATTGCGTCTAAATGGCGTATAATCTAAATGGCGTGTTGTGTGCAGGTGAGTCGTACATAGAAGCGCGGTCCAACGAGCGCGGCGCAGTCGTCAGCTTCTCGTGCACACTGTGCGAGTGTTCGTTCACTGACCCCGGCGCTAAGCTGGACCACCTGCGGGGGCGCAGACATCGGCTGCAGTACAAGGTGTACCACCGAATTTGAAACTCTTTTGCTTGTGGCCAACATTCGTATTTTCTTTTGCCGCATAGAGCTTTGAGATTTGTTTTGATATGTATATTTACAAATTAGACATTTAGCATAGATGTTCTCGTGTTCTATTTAGCCCGTTGGAGTTAAATAGCACGTGACTCTCTGGCAAAAAGCCAGAGAGTCAAGTGCTGGGTTTGAGTCAATGTTGTCACAGCTTAATGATTTATCGGCAATCCCGGGGAATTCTGGACTGCGGATTAGTTATCGTTTTACCCCAGTCTACAGGGGTGAGCTGGTTAGTGATCTAGTTTGTGATGTTTATCAGAGAAAGGTGGACCCGACGCTCTTTGTCGAGATGAAGGTTCAGACGAAGGCCGCACAGACGCAGGACACCAAGCAGCAGCAAGCTCAGGCCAAGGAGAGCTTCAGGCGACATCGCGAGACCTTGTCTATGCTGAGGTATGGCTGGGGTTGCTCAGTCATTACAACCTTGTGGATCACAACTATATTCTGCCTGCATTTCAGTTAACTGTATAGCTGCCTGCATTTCAATTTCTTTGTATAAAATTTGTGATCCATCTTCTGTTCGTTTTTATTTTGTGAATTTCTGCACCAGTGCTGAAGTTGATGCCGATTTGTTTTTTATTCCTGGTGGTGTTGTTATTTTAATTTTTTAATTAGTTAAAGCAACATCTACCTTTTATAAATAATAGCGAAATTAATGTAACCTAAGCAATTTTTGGCATGATTTGGCAAGGAGATAATCTTCTTGTTGAGAGGAGAGATGGCGATTAACTTTAAATGATATTATTCTTGTTATCTTGCCCTCATATGTCCAGTATTCTAGTGAATTATTTTGTGAATATAACGTAGAGTTTATTTGTTACATTGTTGGCAGACAGGAGTATCAGCAGCATGAGGCTCAGATGTATCAGATGTGGAGAGCCGACCAGCACCAGCGAGCATTCTCTCATCGGGTACACATTCCTTCCTGGACTCTTCTCTTGCCTTACAATTTACATCTACCCTTCACTTTGGAGTACTACGCCTGTTGTAAGAATTTGATCCTGGATATTAACTATAACTGATGCAGATTAGCTGAAGGATGGTTGTTAATTATCGAATTGAGGACCCTTGTGACGACTTTTGACGCCGAAACTGACTATCATTCCAATATTACTATTATTTTGGTTAAAAGATTTATGCTGTTTGCGATGGTGTGCTCAGAGAATGTACATGCCCCCTCCCCTGCCGCCCCCTCGCCTCAATACACTCGACGACCGATATGTCATCAACAAACACGCGGAGATCACCCTTTCTCAGCCCCACGTTCGTGTCCCCCTGCTCTCTCTTTTGGCTTATACCTGTGCATGATAGCCGAATAAACTTTTTCGTGATATTTTTAGAATTTACATCTGATTGTATGTGATCGGTTAGATCTAGGTCAGTATGATCAGAGTTCAGTGTTCAGTTTAACCCTTATGCCTGATTTTTATAAAAACAGATGTGGTGCTGTACTGTAATACCCAAGTGTTTTTATAAAGTGTAGGCCTGTGCCATGAAGGTTGCTTCTACTGCGTAATTGTGCGCCTGTCCATTTGAAATTAGGCGTTCAAGTTAACAAAAAACCTTATTTTTTGCGTGCTGCGCCTGCTAAACTTGAAGCGGTGTGTGAGCGTGTTCACGGTGCCAGGCTACTGTGCTGCAGGTGAAGCTCGTACAGGAGATGGTCTGTCGCATTGAAAGGGCGCTCAAGCTCGCATCAGATGCCATCCTGGCAGAGTGAGTTATCGATTGACCTATATCAATTGCCATCTGACGAAATGCTTATGAAATCTTCAGCAAATTGCTCATGGGTAGCACTGAATGTAACTTTTATTGTGACCATCACAATGAAATGAATGAGTGTGTGTTCATTGTGTATAGAATTGTTCACTTCGTTTCAGAGTTATTTGTCATTTGGATGATAAATTATAGTGTTTCTCATTTTTTATATTTGCTATGTTTGGTTTATGAATGAAATGCTAGTGTTCTTTTTTCTTTAAATTTCATGAAAAATTTGTATGATTTTTTTTTCTGCCGACTGGTCACACTGCGAAAGTTACGGTTCCTCTCAGGGATTGTGCTGCAGCTGGTATTGCGGAGAAGCCGGCGGCGGGGGTGAGAGTGAAGCCGACTGATGACACGCCTACTGGGGATGCAGCCAGGGACACTGCGGCGGCTGCGGAAACGACTGAGGGGGTGGGAGAGAGTGGGGAGGGGGTAGGGGAGAGTGGGGAAGGAGTGGGAGACGCCGGGGAGGGGCTGGAGGAGGAGGGGGGGTGGGAGATGCGCGCGGTGAGGGGGGTGATGAGGACGGGACTCCTCTCGGCTGGCCTGCTGCTTGCCGTCGACCGCTCCCTGGAGCTCGTCATACTCTGCGCCGACCGACCGACACGCGCACTGTTCAAGCGCATTGTCAGCCACTTTACCAGCTGTCTGGCGGTGAGTGGATGCCATTTAGTGATGATGAGCTGAGATTGAGCCTGGGGTTTCTTTTTTTCATTGTCTTGATACTTCTGGCTTCATATGGGGTTTTTTCTTTTAATTGCCTTGATTGCTTGACAAATAGTACAGCAGTAGCAGACAAACAACAATGACATTATGTATGAAGCAATAAGGGCAAGCAGAGAAGGAACTGAGTTTCCTGAAGCATGTGAAGCAACTGAAGGACTGATGATCTAAGATTGAGTTGTGGATAAATGGTGTAAGCATATATATACAGTGTTTTTTTCGTCTATTTGGTCGGCTTTTTCCAGGTTCTTATGCTTTTAATGATTTTGTTTCTTTTATCGTTTTCTATTCCGCCAAAGCGGCAAATGAAGAAATCCGTACAATAGTTGTTGACCTTGAGATGCAGCGATGTTGCGTATCTCAGAGCGAGTCGCAGGAGGAGTCGCAGGAGGAGTTGTACGACATAGAGAGTTGTGTTGCCGAGGCGCGGTTTGTCATCAGTCGTCAGACAGAGCCGAGGTTCAGCTGCAGTGTCAGCGTGACGTCAGCGGCCATGCTGGGGGACCCCCCTGTCATTGACGGTCTGACTTCTTGTCATCAGGGCTTGATCTGCCGATTGCCATTATTATTTGGCTGCTAGAAAAAAGAATTCTATTAGGCAAAAGACTTTGATACATTTTCTGTTGATTCTTCGTCCATAGAAGTTTGGCTAAATTTTTTCTTATTGGCGAAATACTGTAAAAATTTTGATTGATCCTTCGTCCTTTGAAGTTTGGCTAAATTCTTTTCGCCAATTTTTTGGACTCTTTGGTCTTGATACCAGATCAAGATCATGGCACTTGCTTAAAATATGTGGCAAGTCGGATTTTGAACTCCTTTTCTTGAGTGATGCTACTGATAATAGTGAATTTAAAGTTTGTTTTGACTGCCAAGTATTGGTGACAGCTGCGTGGATATGTGTGCTTGTCATCAGATGCTAGTCCAGCTGAGAACACATTGAAGGGAGCTGAGTCTGACCTGTTGGACCCGCAGATGTGTCTGACAGCGCTCGCTGGTCTCAGACGCTCTAAGTGGTTTCAGGTTAGGGACATGTCCTGTTTATTTCTCTGATCTCGCTTCTCATTCATACAACAATATGTAGTTTTTATGCGAGTGTATATAAAAAGACTGGATTATTTGCTGAAATCTTGCTAATGGTGGCTTGCTAATATTTTTACTGGTCAGAAAATGATCAATGTTAGAAATTAAGTTGCTGTTATATTGTGACATGATGTCAATTGTAAATAAACTGTAAATGAGGAGGGGTTGAGCTAGTAACATAGCAGGGTATTACTTTGCTGCTGAAGCGTGTGTGTAACCAGATGAGAGTGAGTTGTCTGAGGTGGGGCATTCTCGTCGTCAAAGTCCTGCGAGACCTCTGCAAGTGCATTCCAGCCTGGAACATCATGTCCGACTGGGTATCTGGTCACACTTCTTATCTGGTCACACCTAGGAACCTCTCAGTGTTATCTGATAAATACGCATCGTTATTTCTTTATTGTTCAGATGCAGTGACACTGCGTATATAATGTATTGGCTTTGCTGACATTGCAGTTCTTCCTACGTGTCGGTTTTGTTTCTGAGCCGATAAAATTTTATGTTGGCTTTATTTATCGTCTCATTTTTAAAATAGTTTATGGTTTAGCCTTATTGTTTCTCAAATCTATAATTTTCTCTGGGTGTCTGTATTCCATGCCAATGCAATATGAAACATAATGCTATTTGCTATCGTTTGTACCTTGTATTATTTACATCTCATTTCCGTGTGTCAGGCGCTGGAGCTGTTGGCTGAGAAGTGTATCTGCTATGCCGGCCTTGACATTGGGCCGGCCGAGGCTCTGCGCAGTGTGTTCGAGTGTCTCGCATCAGGCCTGCTGCTTCAGCCAGGTCAGACCCTCACTGGGGATCGTGCTCCTCTTCTCACTGATTGTTCTATTTCTAGTACTACTGCTGCAGCCAAGTGAGGCCATGAGACTCTCAGTAATAGTGCTATTTTTAGTACATACTGTAAAACATGAAATTTTCGCGTGCGTGTATTTCTGGCGAATCGGCAAAACTCTAGAAAATTGCATACGCCAAAAGAAAGCTGCAGAAGCTGTTTATAATGGGCAGTCCTCAAGAAAAGCGACAATTAAGTTCAGCTAAATTTCTTAGAGCCAAAACCGCCAAAATAACATTCAGCAAAAATTCCAAGTTTTACAGTAATGCGCTCCAGACAGGTCAGACCCTTAACCTTAATCTTAGTACTCTTAGTGATTTTTCTATTTTTAGTTTTCATTGCCTAAGTCAAAGATGGAATCGCATGATCGGACTTATTCAAGCCAAGCTCTGTTGGTCGGATGCTAATTGCTGTGAAGTAGTGCCAAAATTAAATCAATATGACCTTTAAAATTTCATTAATTTAATTGCATTCATGCCGACATAGATGGAGTTTAGTGTATGGGTTTGAAGTTCTTGTGAGTGTAAAAATAGATCTTCATTTTTAGTTATATGATGGTGCTGTGTTGCGCAGTTGGTCACGGTCTGCTGGACCCATGTGAGAAGGACCCAACAGATGTCTTTGAGTCTCTCTGGGACCAGCAGAAGGAGGACATCACCACCGGCGCGCAGGTAGGACCTACCAGGGCACCACCCCCTGCAGACGGGGGAAAAAAAAGTCTGGGGCCCGGAGTTTCCCGGGCGAGGGTAAAACGTGACTGAAGAGAGCTTAGTGGTTCTTTTGACTGTTATGGTGTTCGCTACTAGCCTACTACACACTTTAACCCCAAAACCATATCCTGTAAATGACCTGTATATAATTTAATTGTTTAATGCAAAAAGTCCTATACATCTTGGGTAGCCAGCTACGACCAGTAATGTTTATTTATTGTTTTATTAAGCACACTGGGTAAAACCCCACAACATGCACAAGTATAACACCGCATGAATAAGATAAAAAATATTAAAGAATGGCTTTAATGAGCATGCAAATTTAGACAAGCGCACATCTCGTGTCATGTAAAGCAACAAACGCTACAGTAGCCGATAACAAATATGATACAAACAATGATCATTGGCATTTTACCATAAGCGCGGTGGTCCGATTGGTGTGTCTAGAGGGCGCTGCGACTGCTCGTGTTCCGTCGGATCTATCAGGTGTTGGACATGGCCCAGCTGCCCCCCCGGCGCCGCCCCTCCGACCCCGCCAATAACCCCAACAAGCGACGAATCACAGGCGCCGATGACGTCACCGTTGTCGGTGCGTCCCTAGCCAGGCTTTCGTTTAATTTGATTTGTCAGCCGGAATAGTTTTTCATTCTGGAGTTTGAGAGAAATTATTTGCGTTGTAAGTTTGGTCATTTTATTTCGGTTTTGCTTATTTAATTTGGACATCCGTTGTTGGCTAATATTTGGGCTTATACGGGCTTTTTGCCCATCTAAAAAGTGGTGAGACATAATCTTTCGTCTGTGAATGCTATTAGAAAATTATTAGTTAGTAAATAGGATGCAAGACATCAAGAGTGCGAATAGAGCATTGCAGACAAGTTGATGGGTGGAGATAATAAGCCTACTAATTGAGCTGTTATTTTTTTCTTTATGGATTTGAGGTTAGTTTCAGCGACCAATGATGTCATCAAGGATCTCTTATGCTTGTTGAGACTACGCAACCTGTCGTCTCTGAAAGAAGCCGCTTTTCGTGACTTTCATTGGGATATATTGGACTTGCAGGAGCCGACGAGAAGAAGCTGAAGGAAGAAGAATCCATGGAGGAAGGCAAGGTCGACTCTTTACCGAGTTCGGGTGCCAGCGTGATCGCAAACACTTGAGCTCTAGTCTTCAGAGTATTCACCGAGTAACTATTGAATGGACAACACCGCCAGCATGGACATGCATGCCATCATTTAACCTTAGCCCGAGTGGCACAAACTGGTCTTGCATTAATTAATAAAATACAAAATAAAGTGTTATTTCTGTTGTCAAACTTGAGAGGTACTAACTGGTCTTGAATAAAAAAAAGTGCAATTTCTATTCAGTGAAGCTTTATAATAGATCATATTACTTTGCTAGTTCTCGGTATCTAGCTAGTAATTGATCTACTTGGCATTAGATCAGTGCCAAGTAGTTCTTTGCCTTGATCTAAAATCTATCACTCTCAACAATCGCTGACGATGTTTACACCATTGTTGTGTTTACTTGAAGCAAGTTTGTACCCTTCTGGCTAAGGTTCTGTTGACGCAGCAGTTGTAGACTTATCCATATTTGTCGTTCAATTGTCGAGTTGTGTTTTTTTTTGTTAATTTAGTTTGGTATCAAACTGTAAAAACCTTGCTCTTTAATTTTAGTTCTCTTTCCGTTTTGAACGTTTTTTTGTTAGCTTTAAGATAATCATCGCGGAATTCATGTTTAGTGTTCAGGCCATGGCCAAAGAAGTAGCTGCTTTTGGATTATTGAGATTTAATAGTGATTTTTCGTTTCCTGTTGTATGATTTAAAATATGTTTGTTAAGACGCCACCTGTGCAGTTATATAACGCGAGGTAAATAATTGAATTTCAAACTGATTGGGATAAATAAAAATATTGTATCACTTCCGCGCTTAGCCTATGGATTCCTTAGTTCAAGAATTTTTTGTTTCTTTTCTGTGTCGAATACATTTGTCGCGTTTGTTATTGCATCGGTGTTGCTTTGTATTAATGGTTAGAAATAAACTGAATTTTTGTATTAAATTTGAGCTTCTGTTGTGTTCTCTGAAAAGTATTATTCTTATTCTTCATTATTTCGCAAACTACTACTGCGGTTGAAGGAAGTTGGCATTTAACTAGACAGAATGTAACCATAAGTCTCAAGCTGCAAAAATGGTTTTGAAACTTGTAATTATTAAAAGTTCAAAATATGTTCAAAGTAAGTTTTCTACAAATATAAAGCATATAGAAAAATTAAAAGTTCTCAAGCGTTACAATTAAATAATCTTGCACTATCACGATTTAATAGAACATAAAATTTCGCTTATCTCAAACTCAAATTCTGATCACGATCACAACATAATTGCTAATTACTCAACTGGTCACAAAATTACAAATATTCAGATGCCGTAAAAGTCCTTCCAGTACTAAGTCCAGTACTGCACACTACGAAATGAACTGACAATAGGATAAAAAGAAAGCGGAGAAAAGATACATAGCGATGATTGCTATTAAAATTCAACAGTTTGCTTCAGTCTGCGTGTCCGCATTTTATTAGCCGAGCATTGCATTAGGCCAAATAGCAAAAGGGAAGTTATATGCGCTTAAGGAATGGGAGAAAGCAAGGTTCTCTACTAGACACTAGCCAATATCTACGACCCAAAGCTCTAGTGACGCCAAGCGCGCACCTTTCTCGCAGAATGTTTCTACAATAAGCGCATGCTCAGGGCTCGTATGCATCAACTAGAATCAATATCGAGACCTAGAATTGATCAATCCAAGCTCGTAAATGACATTAGTAGCACAGTACTATTTCATATAGATTATATTTGATCCAAGCTGATCTCAGCCCTAGTTGATGCATACGCCCCTCGACCATGTGCGACTTTAATTCAGACTTCTTCCACTTCTTCATCTTGTGTCTCGATGCATTAGTCCATGTCCAAGCACTATCCAATTAAGTCCAGCCGGCCGCACAATGGCCCGGCCGGCCCAACCGGCCCAACGACGCCCGACCGGTGTTCACTGAGCCGTGGTGGGGATTCTCTTGGGGTGTCTCACTCGGTTGACGAGCAGCACGCAGTTGGAGAGGCGCCCGCCACGCTTCATCGGCTCCACCATATGGATGGCGACGCGCGGGTAGTCAATCTTATTTGTGTACACCTGCATGCGTAAACAATTACCACTGCACTAACGCGAGGAGAAAACTAGTAAATAAAACATTAAACACCTTATTTCGCAATTCTAGGGCGATTTAATATCATTGCAATATAGATCAACATAATAATCGGTAATCGGTAAAACTCGCAAAAATTACAAGCATCAAAATAGTGCTGCATAAACTATATACAATGAGCAGTCCTCAAAACGCACAAATTTAATGCCACTAAATTTCCAAGAGCCAAAATCACCAAAATAGCAAGAAGCAAAATCTAATGTTTTACAGTATCAGCATGTCTCAAATAATTTCATTTCCTCAATAGAAAGCACAACTTTTGCGCAAGGAGTCAATCACGCAGCACCATGTGATTGTAGCAATCCATGCTACAAATACAAAATCTCCTACATTTGAATAAAGTCAAACAGAAAGGAGGTCTGACCGCGGATCCCTTGGGGATCTGTTCGTTGGAGAGGTGTAGCAGTACGTTGTTGGCATAGATGACGTTGGCCGCCTCGTCCTCGTCGACCGTGATGTACTTGTATCCCACCGCTCCAGAGTTCCTTATCTCCTGCGCACAGGAGTCAGAGCACGCATCAGAAAACTGAACATACAGTACACAGTCTAGCAGCACAAGCAGCAACACTGGCAGCAGCGCAGATTACAGTGGATGGACTAAAATTAAAACCTTGTAAAAACCTTTTAAAACCTTTTTAAGACCATTCTTTTTGTCACAGAAACGAAAATAAAACAGTTACGTCTTCCAGTCTCTCCAGAATGTCTTTCAACCTACCTGGAATGTCTTCTGGGCGGCCTCGCTCTTTCCAATGGCCATGACCTCAGGGCCGGCCATGCCAATGTAGTCCTTGAGGTGGATGGCGGGCGGGTAGACCTTGACGATGGTGGTGGGGTACTCGGGGAACGCCTTTCCCACCGCCTGCGCACCCAACATGTTGGTGCGCGTCGACAGGCCGACAAAGATCTCACGCCCTGTATCGCACATCACCAAACAACGAATTTCAAAAATTAAATCCACATATTTAGAAGCCAATGCTATATTTAGAACATATCTATATGCCTTGATTAAACTGTTTCGGTCGTTTTGAAAATGGGTATCATTATTACATTTATAGCTTGACTGGGTAATCAGCATCACTGAGTAAATCAAATGTGGTATATGTGTCTAGGGAGTCTGCACCTATCAACCATTTTTAATCACCCATTGCACATTATAACCAAATGATGTGGATAGAATGCAACTTTGAAGTTATTGCTATAAGCGTGATTCTGTGCAGTATTTGCCTGCCATAAATGCCTTCGCTGGGGTTATTAGCTAAATATTGAAGGTTACGTCTCCCCCGGGGGCGCTCACCCGTCCACAGCACGTCGCTGCCCTCCACCTGGGCCTTCTCCGTGTCCACCTCGACAATCTTCAGTCCGATCTCCTTTCGCAGCACCTGCCTCACCACCGCCAGCTGGAACCAAAAAATAAAACAAATCAATACGCAAAACAACTCAATTGCACAAGTTACAAAATATAGGCTATCTTAGAGAGCGGTTTAAAATCAAAATAATACATAATCAGACTAGAATAAATGAACACTACACGAATTTACGTTCTAACACTCAGTACGGCTTTTAGTAAGCTTATTCCCTATAGAGTTCTTCAATAGCGAGTTATTTGAATGATCTCTGATATTCCAATAATTTCAATAGTAGCGATTCAATTAAATATCTGAGATCTAATTTACGCGATCTGATTGGGTCGTGACGTCATTTCTATTCTGTAATAATTTTAAATCAAATAACTCACGATTAAGGTGCAAAAGTTGATAAGAAAGTTTCACCTCTCCCTGACGCGACGGCTTGTTCGGCAGCGACGGCGGGTTACAAATGAGCGCCGTCCCGTTGATAACGACCGCGATGTCGTCGACAAACAGTCCGTCCGGCTGCTTCTCGTCGCACGGCAGCTCGATCACATCTACCCCGATCCGCCGTAGGGCGTCCACCAGCTCCTCATGCTCCCTCCGGGCCCGGTCTATGTCGATCTGGTCTCGAGTCATGAGATCGTACGACGACCCCTCCTGGAACGAGTTGGCGACGCGCGACACGAGCGCGAAGTTGTACTTGAAGCAGCTCGTCTCGGCTGACATCTTTGTTAGGGTTCAGGCTTCGGTGAGTGACGAGGGGAACAGGTGCGAAAACTAGGAAATGACAGACGGTGAATAATTAAATCTCAATTTTTGCGAAAAAGTGTAAGCAGGCGTTCTAGTGATAGAACACAAAATAATAGAATACCAATAAACGTTGAGTAGATTGAGGATTGGTTAAAATATAAGTCGTCGTTGCACTTTTCCGTCCATTGATTGGAGGAGCTGCGACAATATATTTCAATGTAAATCTTATTGGCCATAAAAGTTCGTTCTGTAGCATGAAAATAATTTCGGAAGCCGGATGTGCGTAATGGCGTCTTATTATTTTGAAGGCCTACCACGCTTGTCAAATTCCTTAATAATAATTTTGTGTAAATTATTTTAACTATTATATTTTTAACATATTCCGATGATAATCTTTATGACATTGTTTCAATTATTTTTGAAGGAGGCAGCATTGCAAGGGTATTACATATAACTCAGTAAATCAGATCTAGTCCGATATGTATGAAATCAACTCATGCCTCCATAATAATTATACTAAGCCCATAGCCTTTCTTTCTAGCAATAAGATACAATATTTGCCTGCGCTAAATTCAAAATTGTCTTGTGTCGTGACTTATGCATGGTTAATGCCTGTGCGTAAGTCAGTTCATACATTGTAGGCCTATAGCGGGAGAATCTTCGACCACAGTCACTGTGTTCCGACGATGCTAGGCCATGTAGCCTAGACATGTAAGGATATATTGCTAATGCATGGGTCGCTGCAGCAGTGATTTAGTGGCGTATATGTAGCCTACATGCGCCTGACATTGTAGGCTGTACGTACAATAGTCTAAGCTCATCCAAGCGCATTTTCAATCGAATTTCACGCTTGGTAGCGACAGCATGGCCTCTCTTCACATTCAAAGAATGCTTCGACTTTTGACTCTTTGTCACGGTGCAAGCTTCAGTAGTTTGTAGGCCTACTAAATCTCCTTAGATGCAACCGTAGAAGTAGTTATTACTGACGCGGTATTAATTACGCTAAAATTGATGATAAAAACGATGATCTTTGTAAGAAATAGGGCATTTGTATTGTTTACATCGACAGGTCTATCAGGCCCACAGGTCCCAAGGCCTACAGGATTGACAATTATTTGACACAAGGATTGACAACGACGCCATCAACCCAATGTCTCGAATGCCGGATTTGATCCAGGCACTAGAGCGTAATCGATGAACCTAACATTATTCCCCCGGATCCTCCGATCCAGGATCGACTGCCGGCACAGACGCTTTAATCCTGATCCGCTACTTAATAGGAAGGTCTAATAGGAAGCCTAGGCCTGCATTTTGTAACTATAGGCCTACCGTTATTATTTTGCCGGTATGTTGTCGCTATATTACTAGTAGCAGTAGGCTTATCTAGATCTTTACTTGTTATGTGCATCTATTTGTGATGTAATTTTTATACTACAGGCTATTGTTCCGCACCTACGATTCAAGCAAACGATGTTTTTCCATCTCCGTTTGCATGACATATTCTTGGTGCGTTAAAAGTGCAATATACATACATACATACATATTGTTTGTTAGTCTAAAAACTGACTGTTAAAACCCCTAGTCGGATATTTTGATTTAAATGCACTTTGCGACTTTGCGACTGCGACTTTGCGACTGCGACTTCGCGACTTTCGACTTAGTAACTGAGACTTTGCGACTTTGCTTAGCAAAGCATCCACTCCAGCCTCCTCCTCGACACGCACCTAGCCTCGACGAGTCTGTCTGGCATATTTTGAAGCCTTATTCATCATTTTTCTTCACTATAAGGCAGCGAACCAATGAGGCATTAATTGTCGAAACATTATCATTAAACGTTTGCTATATAATAATGCCTGTGTCATTTTGTGTGCTCTGTTACTCCAATTATGAATTTGTTTACAGATGCTGAGAATTTCTGACTCTTAAAAATGGTGCACCCCGGGGCTCCCCCCCCCCCTCCCCCCACTGCCAATCCAGGAGCGCCAATGAGTAAATATTGAAGTCTGCACTTTCTAATGTAACAGAACTTTGAATTTCTACAGCGCCTATAAAGACATTGGACTTTAAAAGACAGACAGTCATAATTTAAAATGCATGTGTCAATTATTTATCATGCTTCCATTTTCTGCAATATTCATCAAATTCTATTTACAAAAGTTTTGAAACCTTGCGCTAACTTTTGTTGATTTTTTTCATGATTTTTCGCAAAAAGTGATTTTGCGCAAAATTTGACTAGCCTGGCTAGACGAGTTTTGCAGATCAGAATGCGTATGTTTATTTATGCAAATGATATTGTTTGATTTGCTCGATCGATGACTAATGAAGATTAATAATGTTCTAATCTGATGTGCAAATGTGCGCCATTCTGTGCAGCTATGACCCCACGGGTCGAGGTGTCGGTGCGGAGGGTCAGTCGGTCTCGGTCCTGCTTTGAGGTAAGCGCGCCAAATTGCCAGTTATGCAAAAAATGCTTAAAAAATGAGGAATAATTAAGTGTAGCTATTCAATGTAAGCTTACACGTTTTATTTCCGATTTGAACTCTGCTACTGAGTTGCCTATATTTAATTAACAAGCTGTGTTACGTATAGCAAAGCTTGGTGCTGTACGATGAGTTGCTTTGATAGGTCTCTGATTTTATTTTTGTCTCTGATTTTGTTATGATTTTTACTTTCATTGTATTATAAATTACTGTTGTTGATGAGAATAGGTGGCTTGAATGCTTGTTGTTTGTCGGTCCATTGATACAAACAAGAATCAGTGAGGTTTGAAAGCCAGCCAGCTGGAGTGATCTTGTATTGAAATCTAACAATTTAGTTTGAAATTTTATGCAAAATGAACATTCACGTGTACTTAATGTTAGGTATTTGTGCTCATTATAATATCATACTTGTCTTTAAATATGTTGCAAAGCTGTTAAAGTTTTAATAATATTGCAGAAACAATGGATAGAGCAGACGTTCGTTAAACGAGAATGCATGAAATTTGTCCCATGCGAAAGTGATCGGTCCAGGTCTGATACAATTTATAATATTTCGCTAGTTGGCTATATTATAATTGTGACTCAGAACTACATGGTTAGTCAAGTTTTAAGCTTTGTTATTTCGTTCTTTTCAAGTTATAGAAATTCTTTGATTTGATCTTTCTTATGTTCCGCGATGAAACAAACTAGGTTGCATATTAATGCTGCGCATAGCTGAAGTCAAAAATTTTGACTTCAGGGGCTTTTTGTATATATTTTAAATGGAATGAATAGCGCACTGATGATGTGTGCGTGTGCGTTACATGTGTGTCACATCTAACGTGTGTATCACTTGTGCATATGTTAGGTGCGCGTGCGGACGGGGACGGATACGACATGAAAGCCCAGCGGAGCCGATTCTCCGCGTCGCGTTCCCCGTCGAGAAGTGGTCGGTTGCGCAGAACACCGTCACTTTCCCCACCGACGCATACGGAACGATTGAGTTTCAGGGGGGACCCCACCCAACTAAAGCTCAGGTGAGGCCCGGAGAGGAGCAAAAGCTCAGATTGGGCTGGAGAAAATTATCGAAATTCTTTAAGGTAAATACAGAGGCTGAAAACATAGACCAAGGATGCTGACGAAGCAAATACCTGTATGTACTGTACAGCAATTATTCATCTCTAAACTAGAATTATGTTAAAAGTTCAATAACTTTGACGTCTTCTCTTCTCTCTACTATGCTGAAAACCTTAAAAACTAACAGAAGAAGAATGAACTGTTTTTGGAAGTCATATCCCTGATGCAGGCTGCTATGTAGTGAACTAGCTGTTTCACATTGCTTGTCCTATCTACTTTGGATTTTTAAGCGCCCTAGATTTGTTGCTGGATTTGTTAATGGTGCTGTTGGAAATCAGCTTGGTTATTACATTAATAATACCAATAACAATAGCGGCAATGTGCGTGTATGGTGCAGTATGTGCGGTTGTCGTACGACACCCCCGCGGACCAGATCCTCACCCTGCTGCAGCAGCAGTGGGGGCTCGAGCACCCCAAACTGCTCATCTCCGTCCACGGGGGCATCGCGAATTTTGACCTCCAGCCTAAGTTAAAGCGCGTCTGTCGGCTCGGGTTGCTCAAGGCGGCCAAGACCATCGGAGCGTGGGTGTTCAGCGGGGGCACCAACACTGGTGGGGCGCGGCGCGGCGTTCTTGTTTTAAGTTTGTTGGTAGTAACAGGCTTTGAGTAGTAGAGTTGAGCTGTAGGCGAGCAGTTATATCGACATGTGCAGTTATAACTTGATTCATTGTGTGCAGAATTTATGAATGCGATAGTTAACATCACGGATATAGTACATGTGCATTGCAGAAAAAGGCATCGGATTAAATCCTGCTTAAGAGTAAAAGCCGTTTGTTCCTTTAATCATTTTTTTATCTTCTTTTTTTGCTTTATTTGGATGTATTGGCGGCACTGATGTAAATTCTAAACGTTTCTTATCGCGGCGTGACGCAGGCGTGATGAAACACGTGGGGGACGCGCTCGGTGACACTCTGGTTCAGTCGAAGAACAACATCGTAACGATAGGCGTCGCCCCCTGGGGCGCCGTGCACAAGAACGAGGACCTGCTGGGGCACGGGGTAAGCACTGGTGATGTCCTCGGAGGCCGAAACGGACATTAAAATAGATATAATATGAAATAATATAATATGATAATATGAAATATTTCTGTGGTAGGCATAAGTGGTAAATGCAGTGAAGGGTGTGATTTAAATGAAATAGATGCGTGAGTGTTGAAGCTGTATGATTGCTTTTGTAAACGATAATTGATCATTTATCCATTGTAGTCTACGTAGCCATCACGATTTTCATCTTACAACAATAGCTGTTAATTTTGTTTGATTGTTCTATTAATAATTTATTTAAAAAGCTACATCGCATAGTGAATTGAGCCGTGCCTTGCTGCTTTTAATACATATTTATTTTTCAATGTTAAATCGTTTTTTACATAATGAAATTAGTAAGATAACAATATTGTATGTTTCTCCCTATATTTTAGGTGGTGACCCCGTACCATGCCATTGCGTCCCCGCGCAGTAACTCAGTCGTGCTCAACAGCAACCACTCCTACTTCCTCCTCGTCGACGACGGAACAATCGGCAAGTTCGGCGGAGAGATTGGACTAAGGAAGCGACTGGAGAACTCCATCTCCCAGCAGAGGATCCAAACGACCAGAACTCCGTGTGAGTCGGCCATTTTTTTTGTTATTTTTTATATCAGGAATTTATTTGTTGAAGGAGAGATTCCACTTAACGGATCTGATCAGAAATTTTTTAGGAGTTATTGAAATCAAGAGATATAGCATTAACGATCAGACAATAATTGTTTATTGTGTATTAAGAAGTCAGGCTTTTTTGGACGGGACAATTGCTAAAGCTCAAATGTCAGCTACAGAATCGGTCAAAGTTACAGTCTAAATATATTCCGGAGAGTCTTGGCTTCTGATTGACCTGTCATGTTTCAATTAACCAATCAGGTAATTGAAACATGAGAACTGAGTTGATTGCATCGGAATCCGATGTGTTATTTCAAATTTTTATTTTCTAAACACAAAATTCTTGACTCTTAGTGCAGTATAATATTCCCCTTTGATGTTTGTGTTTGGCGCTGCGCCAGGGCGGGGCACCAAGTCGCACAACACGCCTGTCGTGTGTCTGGTGATGGAGGGCGGGAGCAACACGATACGCACGGTGCTCGAGTGTGTGACGGACCACCCGCCCACGCCCGTCGTCGTCATCGACGGGAGCGGGCGAGCGGCCGACCTGCTCGCCTTCACACACAAATACGCGCAGGAGGACGGGCGAGTCTTTGCGCTACAACTCTCTTTTTACATCTGTAACTTTAGCACATTTATAATGTACTGTGATGGAGAATATATCGCATTCAGTGATCAGTGCATCATTTCTTGGCATCAATTTTTTAAAAATTAACATTTTGATATTTGGCTTTGTTTACGAGTTTCTTATCATTTTCAAGTGCCTACGTGCATTGGGTTTTGAAGTGGTTTGAATGTCATCTGAATATAATTGTTTAGACTGGGTAAGTGCCTGGTCAATAATAGTAATATAATCTGAGAACGCTCAAGCGGTATTCACTCATTGGAGATTCATGATTGGTGGTGTCCAGGGCGCGCACTAGCTGCAGAGTAGTATCTACCAGATAAGTAGGCACTCTTGTCGTGTACAAGATTTCGGCTTTGATGTCGGCTACAAAGCAAAAACTTTATGATTAGATTATTTAAGTAGTTGGCGACAGTAGCTGTGTAACACATTGGCTATTATCTGCCTAACAGTGTTGTGGTAGCTTTGACATTGAGCTAACAGGACTACAGGGCGTCTGCAGACTTCTATTAAACGGTTCATTTGAATCCATGTTGCAGGACCATGTCTTACGTGACTGGTCCGTGTTGCAGGACCATGTCTCAGGTTCTCAGGGACCAGTTGCTGCATACCATAGAGACAACGTTTCACTACACGCCCCAGCACGCGGAAAAACTCTTTGTGGAACTGATGATGTGTGTCAGAAAACGACACCTGGTCTGAGAGCTATAAGAGCTATCCTTATCACCCTATCTACCACTCCACCTTTTAACTAATAACTTGTTGGCTTGTTTGCTATTGGTCTTGTAACTAATGTCTAACTAGCTTGTTCGCTAGGTTGCATAGCTTTATTTTCGAGTTGTGATCTTAACGACCAAAATGATTTATTTGCTATCTGACATTTTTTTACATGTTTTGCTGTTTGAGATCTCTTAAGAAATTTGCAAGTTCTGATTTGAATTATAGTATATAATGCATTCATGATTAATTGACCACATTTTAAAATTTAATGCTTTTTTTACCTACTGCTTCCTGTATCTACAGTTGTATGTGCTGCGTCAATGAATGACCATATGAAAGGGGTGTAACTTTGATTCGGTAACTAATTAGATTTGCTAAAATTTTTGAGGGATTTGTTGTGTTGTTTGTATTCAGATTACAGTGTACCGAATTGGTGATCAAACAGAAGATATCGACCAGGCTATACTTGTTGCACTGCTCAAAGGTCTGACTTCATTAATTAAAAGATGAAGCTCTGTCATTCTATTTTTTAAATTCCATATGTTTTGTGACGTTAAGTGATTTATTTAGCTGTCAATTAAATAAATAAAAAGTAGTGAATTCTCCAAAAAAAAAATTGTGTGTCACTGACTCAATGCGAGACTGGATCCTGTAAATCGCTTTTCGCCATTTGTTGCAATCGAGCACTTAATCAATTAATTAATTGTTAACTATTGTTGAACACAGGAAAGAACACGAATGCCCCAGATCAGCTGAGCTTGGCGCTGGCCTGGAACAGAGTCGACATCGCTCGCAGTCACGTTTTTGTCTATGGCCAGGACTGGCCGGTTTGTCCCTTCCTCTCTCTCTCACTCTGTTTGTGCTTATCCATACAACCTTTTAAATCTGAATATGTGAATTCAAATTATGTGGAAGTCATAGCATATTTGAGACACACCCAACGTAATTTGTATGAGAGTGACAGTGGGTCGTGGTAGAGTAATCACATTGCAGTTGTTCTTATGTCCTACTGAGTCTGTTGTGTTTTGATAATCTGCTGTGTATTCTTTTCCTCTCTCCTTGATGGGTAGATTATAAGTGTTGCTAGAACCTAGGCTGGCTAGCTCTTTTTTCCTACATTCTTCTTCAAACCCACATCTTTATTGCTAGATTGATTGTTTCTTCTTGTAACCTGTTCTGTATATAATATATCTATCATGTGTTGGTGCGCGTGCAGGAGGGCGCGCTGGACCAAGCGATGATGGACGCGCTGATCAACGATCGCGTCGACTTTGTGAAGGTGTTGGTGGAGAACGGCGTCAGCATGCAGCGCTTTCTCACCATCGAGCGTCTCGAGGACCTCTACAACCTGGTCTCTCTCTCTTTCTTACCTCTCACCATCGAGCGTGTATGGGACCTATACAACCTGATCTCTCTCTCTCTTATTCTCTTGCCGAATACCTCTTGCAAACCGGGGAAAAACGCATTTGCATTGCAGCCCGGAGCTTGCCCCAAGAGTCGTAAAAGGTGAAGAAGGGGGAGCAGTTCATTGGCCCCAAGGCACTGAACTATACTGTAATAGTGTGTGTTATTTCAAGCTATTGTTAAGCTTCAAAACCACCTACATATTTATATTTGCGTTCCTTATATAGGCCTATATGAATTTTTGTTGCTTTCTAAGGGAAGAAGAAATGAAAAACGTAATGGCTTACACTTTGACGTCACATGCCATTAGCACTATTAGTCACCCCACTTAAAAATTCGATCAGAACGCACTTTGTTACCCTACTGTGGCCTAGTTCCTTCTCCTAAATAGTTTTAAACTGAACTTATTCATGTTTCATGAAGATTTAAAATTATTTTTAATACATCCCATGTATGCAACTGAACAATCCGTATACATTCTTTCAGTGCCTTAACAGGCAAAAGGCGTCTCCTGTCAAGGGAATGTTTGCCAGCGCAAGACAGGTTGGCACTGTTAATGTTAAATAATATTTTAAAACTATAATTAGCTCCGTGCGCATTTATAAGGTGCTTGAAAGTTTTGATTTCTTGAGGAATTATTGCTTTCTTTAAAATATTTCTTTTCTTCTTTTTTCTGTCTGCAGTATTTGTTTCGTTGAAGATTTAAAATTAATCTGATAGTTAGATTTACTCGATGGCTTTCATTAATTTTAGCTGTGTCCATGCTGCTATTTGCTGTGCTGGTATTATATTGCAGAAACTCGATTCCTCAAGCACTCTACTTTATTTACTCAAAGAACAGAGAAAGGTGAGCATCTTTGGGGTTTTTTGGTTAGAATATATGTAATACATTTAACGCACTCAAATATGTATTTCAAACGGAACGAAGAAAAATCTTTGCCAACTTTGCCTTAATCGTAGGTGCAAATTTTTAATTCTGTACAGATTTATGTAGTAATATTTGTTATGCTAGCACATCTCGGAAGGATACAGCTACAGCATGATGGATATAGGCCATGTCCTCAATGCTATTTAAATTGCTGTTTGTTGGAAATAGGTCAGGTCATCAGTGCATAGGTCAGGTCATCAGAATTATTGTTGCAGCACATCCCGGCAGGCTACAGCTACACGCTGATGGATATAGGTCAGGTCGTCAACAGTCTAATGCATGGTGGCTATCGCTCGGCCTACTGTCGCAAGAAGTTTCGTCTACTCTACGCCACAGTCATGAGCAGTGTCAGTGCTGCGGAATATCTTTCAAATCTTTAATTCTTCCTTTCATATTCTTGGATTTTTTTTGCATTTATAATTTTGATGATTGATTTTTTGCATTTGGCTTGTTCTGGTCACTTAATCGTTTTTGGAATGATTTAAAAAAATTCAGGTTGAATGTCACAATAGAGCCTCTACATGTCGTTGAAGTTGAGGCGCTGTTTAGAATAGAAGCTTGAGGATATTTTTGTAAAAAAATGGACTCTAGGGTTATTTTTGGCCGAGATTTGCTGAACCAAGAGATCTGTATTTTGATCAAATAATATCAGTGATAATAAAATACTGTTGGATTTAAAGCTTGTTTCGGTGCTCAATGACGTCATCGGGGACCCGTATCATTTGATTTGACACCAACGGTCTGCTGTATTCGTTCCCTTGTCGACAGGAGGACAATCAGCCGAGCTCGCTGGAAGCGGTTGTGACGCCGGTGGATGCGGCGATGTGCGGGAATCACTTCAAGTATCCGTACAGCGACCTCATGCTGTGGGCCATCCTGCTGCGGCGCTACAAGATGGCCATCTTCATGTGGGAGCACGGGGAGGAGGCTCTGGCTAAGGTCTGCTTATCGGATATAATTTTATTAATACTATCTATCGGAATTATTATTCTTTGTAATTTTTTTATGTGATAGAGATAAATATATGATGATGATATTCCATTTCCAGGCGATCCAAACGGACCTATGCATAGGTTGGCCTGTGATAAAAATTATTTTATTTGATCCGACGATTAATGGTCATATTCGGTTAAATGCATTTTTGCTCTGTTTGATGTATGAACTATAAATTAACGTATTGTCTAAATGATTAATACATGAATTTTTAAAACAAGACGTCAGATGATTAAATTGTAAATTTGATTAGTAGTTTATGCATATTGTTTTGCCTTCCTTTTAATTTCTTATGCAATTGAAATGATGACTTATTTATAGAATGGCCGCCGGTGTGGGGTTTTAATCGTTCAAACAGGATGAAATATTTAGCTGTGGCTATTTCTTTAGGCGCTGGTGGCGTACAAGCTCTATCACCACATGGCGGAAGAGGCAGAGCAGGTGGAAATTGAGGAGGATGTGTCGAAGGAGATCACTTCTCACGCCAAGTTAGTCAGGGCTTTTTTTTAACGGTTATATTTTTTTGCAGAATATTTCCAAAAAAATTATGATAAAATACATATTATTTTTCTCTTTTTTCAGCATGCTCCGTTGAGTGTTTTTCTACCAAATGATTATTTGGGAACATGTCATTTAATTATGTAGCACTGTTGTGTGCTAGCAAAAGTGACGTGATAATGAAAATGTTGAAATGCATTTAAGAAGCTTGACTGATTTTTAGCTATATTGTGTGTTACTGACAATTAGACAATGCTTTTCAAAAAAAGAATCTTGCATTACAAAAAGCCTGCTGTTTTCAAAGCTTGTATTTCAAAAGCATAGTGTGTTATCTCAAAAGTGAGTTTGGAATGTACTTTCAAAAGCAAGATGAAATTCGAATCGGTTCACTTTCTATGCACCAGACTTTCGATGCTTTCAGAGAGTTTGAGTCCCTCTCAATGGAGCTGTTGGAGCACTGCTATAAGACGAACGACGACCTGGCCCAGATCCTGCTGACCTATCACCTCGCGAGCTGGAGCGATCAGACGTGCCTCAGTCTGGCCGTGCGTGCAAAACACAGACCGTTCCTCGCGCAGACCTGCTGTCAGAGTCTGCTCAGCGAGATGTGGATGGGGGGTCTGCGCATTCGCAGATACGCAACCCTCAAGGTGCGAGCCAGTGCGGTCTTCATTTATCTGTCTACCTCTCTAGTGCACTACCAGTTGGAGGCCAAGGGGCTGTTTCTCAAAATATCTTAGACAAAATTTCTGTCTTGAGCGGTTGTGATATACGTCATTGGTTTTTCTGCATTATTGTGAAGAAAAATGATGATAAAGGCTTAAAACTAGCGCAATGGCAGACAGACTCGTTGCCGCTTGCTGCTTGTCGAGGAGGAGGCTGGAGTGGATGCTTTGCCGAGCAAGGTCGCAAAGTTGCAAAGTCACAAAGTGCATTTTAACTAAAATATTCGACTAGGCGTTAAGAAGTTCCTAAGAAAATCTTAACATAATCGAATGTTTGTTATTTGAAACTCAGTGCCCATGAACCAAATGATGACGTCATGGTCATTGGATTAAAAAGTTTTAAAATCTGATTTTGGATTAAGTTTAGGCTCAAGGTTAGGGAAGCTCTGAGAAACAGGCCCCTAGTCCCTGGCAGTTATATTAAAATTGTATGCAAAAATATGCAGCATGTGGGGAAATATACAATTTTATGGAGACAAATATAGAATAGCAAGATATGCGTATATCTAGAAAAAAATTGATATTTTAAATAAAAGCAGTCACGTTTTTCTACGACCCTCATCCATCGCAACACTTCTGCTCCTGCTGTGCAGGTCCTCCTCGGAATATTCTTCTTTCCGGTCATCCTCTTCCTCAAGTACCGGAGCAGGGAGGAGCTGGAGCTGATGCCGCAGACCTTCGAGGAGCACCTCCAGGAGCTCAACGACTCCGACTCGGACTCGTGCTCCGACAGCGACGCGAGCAGCGTGACGTCACGCGCCAGCGCCGCCACCAGCGGCACGGGCAAGAAAAGAAAAAGCAAGAAGAAGGGAAGGTCGCCGGCGGCGGAGGAGCAGCAAGAACCTCAGGTTTGCGGATGATTCTGATTAGTGTGATATTGTTGCATTGGGATGTTTGTTGCGTGTTTGAAAAATAATGCATGGACAAATGGAAATGGACATGCAAATGCTTGGAAATTCTGATGGATGTTTGCTGCAATTTTTTGTGGATTGCTAGCATTTGTGTGCGTTTATTACAACGATAAGAATAACATTGGTTTGGAGTCCGTTTTGGCTTCCGAAAACATCATAGGAAACTTTTGGACGGCTATTTATTTTTTGATGAGATTAGTGATTTATTATGTATATATTTGTTGTCTGATAGCAGGTCAAATTTACCTCCTTATTAGTGACATTTCGTTCTTTGTAATTATTAGCAAAAACTTGTGTACTTTGTGCTTGTAGCAGCCGGCCTCGTCGCCTAATATGTCACGCAACCGGCTCAACTCGGCCGGTCACATCATTTTCCCGGCCAATCCCGACGTGGGTTTCAGATCGAGCGGCAAGAAAGGAAAGCTGCGATTTGGCAGCAAGATTTACGAGTTTTACACCGCCCCCATCACCAAGTTTTGGCTGCACACGGTTAGTATATAAAGTTTTATATTCAGAGTTCAAACGAATCGTTAAAGTCGCCAACTTTGTGCACTAACTGTGGCACAAATCAATGTTTAGCGAATACTCAAAACATGCATACTATAGTGTCCAATCTTATTCTCTTCTTATTATCTTTGTTAATAAGGTAGAGTTTAATATTTAAGCTACATTTTGCCCTGTCTTGTCTTGTGTTGGTGGTTACTTTGGGGTGTTTTGCATTGCTTCTCTAGATCAGCTTCGTAGTATTTCTTACGGCATTTATCTACTTTGCGCTTGGTCGCACACCTGACACCCCCTCGGGAACAGAATGGTATCTCCTCTCCTACATGATTGGCTACAGCATGGAAAAGATCCGAGAGGTAAGTCAATATCTGGGAGGGGTTTTGAAAGAGTTTGTAAAATTTGAATGCTTTGCTCCAAATGGATTCCTTTATGTACAAAGTATTATTATAGGTACAAAAAACGCAAAAAACCAGCAAACTTGAAAACGCATGCAGTTTGATTTTTTCACCTGCGCAAAGCAGTGGTCTAATTTTCTCACAACATTCCCTGTTGGCGCTAATTGTTTCTAATCGCGCGTGGCCTCTTGTTCCAGTTCTTGGCCTCTTGTTACAGTTCTTGGTGTCGGAGCCGGTGCGTACCGCCGAGAAGCTGCACGTATTCTTCACCGACCTCTGGAACGTGCTCGACGCCTTCATTCTTCTTCTCTTCTTCATCGGGTTTGGGCTGCGCTTTCAGCCAGACCTCGTGTCATACGCACGCGCGTTCTACGGCCTGTCCGTGTCGCTTGTCGTGCCGCGCATCTTGGATCTGTTCGCCGTCAGTCCGCACCTCGGACCCTTCGTACACATCATCGGCATAATGGTGGGTCGTGTGGCATTCTTGAAACCCTTCACCGGACTAGATCTAATAATAAGCTTCGCTAATGGTCGTAGGTCTAGTACAATCGACAGAATTTTACTAATTATTGTTGATGAGCAGTAGGCTCAACACTCTACAGGCCTGATTTGGTTCATCAAGAGGTGATTATTCATATAAATTCTTACGAGCTGCGATATTTGATACGGAATAGCAAAAATTAAGTGTGATCCTGTGTGATTCTAGCCGTTTAAACTGATTACGATTGCGCCTGTGATGTTGTAGATGATAGAGCTGATCAAGTTTGTCATCTTCCTCATCATCATCATGATGTCGTTCGGAACGTTCCGCCAGATGCTCTGGTTCCCTGACCTGGACTTCTACTGGGACCAGGTTCACCGCATCTTCCACAAGCCCTACATGATGCTCTACGGGGAGGTGTTCGCCGACGAAGTCTGGCGTCAGTCCTGCTTCTTTCACTTCTTCTTTATTGTGTCAGATTTGTCAAATTTGAGTATAAAATCCATAGCATTTTGCTGCTAAAATGCTGGATATTATTTGTCACGAATAGTTGTGATTGGTGGATAGGGAGATTAGTAAATCTGTTGTGTAATTACTCTTGCTTCGTTTTAAACTGATATGATCATCGTGATAATATCATCTTGTCACGCTTCATTGATTCTGCGTCACGCTTCATTGATTCTGCGTCACGCTTCATTGACTCTGCGTCACGCTTCATTGATTATTATCAGGGATGGAGATGGATCTTTATTGGTCTGTTTTGTGCTACATTGTTACTGTGTCATAATTCATTGGTTGTGTGCCATGCTTAATTGGTTCTGTATCACGCTCCATTGGATCTGTGTCGCAGCTGACTGCACGGATGAAGTGGAGGACCCTGCAAATGACTTCAAGTGCGTTACGGGTCGCTGGCTCGTCCCTGTGCACCAATCCATCTTCCTTGCTATCGGCATTCTCCTCATCTTCAGCCTTCTCATCGCCGTGTTCAAGTAAAACATCCTCATCGCTAAGTGTCTAGCATGATATCAATAGAATAAGGTGTCATCGATGCTTGGTTAAAGGATACTCCGCGAGTATTGTAATAGAGACAGAAAAGCATTCTTCTGCTTTTCTAATTGCCTAATTATTTCTGGTGAAACCTCCCAATTCATACAGCGTTGATAGTACATTTAGAAAATTTATCACGATAGAAGTCGATGAAAATTAAGGAAAATTCTTAATATTTATACGTATTAAAAAATTTAGATTCTACCTGTTTTTTCTTTTAAAAATACAACACACACTTAGCCAACTGATCATGTGATTTTTTGCAGTCAATTTCTTGATTTGTTCTTGCTCATATGTTCTTCTTGCTTTTTATTTCTGCACACGTTTGTTTATTAAGCTGTGATTGTTTTTTTGTGTCGTTTCTGCTTCTCATTTTTCTTTTTGCGATTGATCTTCTCTCACGTCTGCGTCCTTCTCTCTTGTCGCCCTGCACAGTCGGGTGTTCCAGCAGACAGCGATAATCTCGAACCTGCTGTGGAAGTTCCAGCGCTACAGTCTCGTGATGGAGTACGAGAACCGCCCCATGCTGCCCCCCCCACTCATCGTCCTCTCGCACCTCTACCTGCTCGCGCAGTATCTGCGCAAGAAGTGTGTCCAGATGAAAGTCTCACGCGATAACGGACTCAGTAAGGGTCCAAGGCTCGCTTTTCAGAAAATCGTGATTCCATTTTATCATGAACGCTTTTTCTGAGCGACATGGATTTACAGTTTCATAGCATGTTTCTTCCGTTCAAGAAGAATAGAAGCATTGTGGTATTGAAATGACTTATCGTGACATTGTGGCAGATCACTGAATTTTAAAGGGGAATGTTGCCCTTTTCTCTTAAAATTTCTCCAAAAGTCAAACTCTTAGGGGAATATTTCTCTTGGGATTGGAATAACTTGTATTTTTAATTTATAAAATTGTCTAAAGATTAAGAAAATCAGCGGGGAGTGAATTTAAGAAACAATATTTGAGAGGGGGGAGGAAATTTGAGGGAGAGAACTTCGAATGAAAGATTTGTGGCAAGGCTCCCTCAGAGAAAGGTTCGCGGATCAAAGACCTGCCATGCTGCAGAACACAGAAAAAGAAACGCTGAGACCTGGAACCGATGTTTGGAAATGACTACCGGAGGACATCAGAACGGCTAACTCTCTTTTTTCTTTAAATCTAGGCTAAAAACTCATTTCTTCAAAGCCACTTTTTGTGTGTGGTCTGCTGCGTTTCTCCCGCACCCACGATTCAAGCAAATGATATATTTTCCATCTCCGTTTGCATGACATATTTTTGGTGCGTTACAAGTGCAGTATATATATGTACTGAGTTGTGTGTGTGCAGAGTTGTTCCTCAACGACGAAGAGCTGGAGCAGCTGCACGACTTTGAGGAGGAATGCATGGAGACGTACTACCGCGACAAAGAGGACAAATTCACCGGCTCCACCGACCAGCGCATCCGCGTCATGAACGACCGGTAGTCTTCGCATGCATTTTAATGTTTATAGTAGCCGTTATTTCCGATGGGCTGCTCTAGCGATGTTGATGGTAAATTTACAGACGGACGAAAGTGGATCAGATAATACTATTAAATGTAATTATACAATGATTTTTGTCATTTTAAATGATGCTAGTATCAATTGCTTTCAGAAAAATAGTCAACGCTTGAATGGCTGATAATTTAATTTAGCATTTAGTTAAATTCTGTATAATTTTCTGTGTCAGAATTGTATACAGGGTATCTTTTTAACAAAGCTAATGTTTTGACGGCACGTGTGCGATTATTTCTCTACTTTGCGCTGTGTTTCGTTGCTCGGCGCAGCCTGGAGAGCATGACGATGAGAATGGAGGATGCGCGCCAGCGAGAACATTCCATGCGCATGTCCCTCCACTCCATCGAGCTCCGCCTCTCCAGCCTTGACCTTCGTCTTTCCTCCCCTTCCACCACAGAGCATCCTATTTCCAATTCCGCTAACGCGGAATATCGTCGTCCGAGCATGATTCGCCGTTCATCGTTGATAGACAATGTCTCGGCGAATGGGGAGGGCGTTGCTCCCCCTCCAGCCGCTCCCGGGGGGTCAGAGTTCATTCCCCCCTGGCAACAATACGACGAGTCCAAGCTGCGCTCGTTCACAGATTACCGCCGTCGCAGCAGCAGCGCCGTGTCCGCCGCAATCACGCTATCTGCCGCATCTTCCGCTGAAGCGCCGGAGTGGCACGCGGCTTCGCTTTACCACCAGGATCTGCCTTCGGTGGCGTCCGCCGCTCGGCGGCGCAGCAGCACCGTGTCAGAGCAGTGCAACCTGCGGAGAATACGCGAGGATGGGAGCGGCGGCGGCGCGTGGGGAATACCCAGAGACGAAACGTTGGATTCGCGACGAGTATCAAACGAAGAACGACGAAGTCGAACGTCGAAGGAGGACCGACAAAACGCGACGGCGCGCTTTCAGTTTCCCAGGCAGCGAGGCGCCGGGGCGCCGGGGGACGCGTGGGCGCCGGTGGCCATTGTTCCCCCGAAGCCTTCTCTTCTCGTGTCGCCCTATGCGCCGATCATTACGTCCAAGCACCACAGCGAGTACTCAAGCATCACTGACGACATCGACACCTCGAGCGCAAACAACTATAGCCCACCCGGCACGCCGCATCCCCTGGATATATCGCGGGAAGGAGCTCTGGGCTGGGACGGGAAGGGAAGAGTGAGGGGGCGTCATCACGTCAAACCGACGCGCAAGAAGGCCGACGAGCGGCTGATTGAGGCGGAGGCGAGCGAACACAAGGTGATGGAGAGAATGGTGCGCGCCAGACTGAGGTCACTCACCGAGGACGATGGGTCAGTGAACCTCGTTCCAAGCGCTCTTGACCCAAACTTGGACGAAAGTCGGACTGATCGCTATTCACCCCAGGAACCCACCAGCGACGAGGAGGAGCCGAATGAGCAACTGCCGTCGTCCGAGGAAGACGTAAAATTTGAAGGAGCGTGCGACAGTGTTGCGCATCAGATAAACAAGAGACGTGATGGTGGGGAGGCGAGTGAGCACAAGATGGTGCGCGCCAGACAGAGGTCGCTCTCAGAGCACGACAGCTCGGCTAATCTCATCGCAAGCGCCCTTGAACCAAACTTGGACGAGCGTCCCGTTGGCCGCGAGTTGTCCCAGGAACTCGAGGGTGATGCAGTCCATCAGACTAAAGGTCCATGCTCATTCAAGGAAGATGCAAGGTTTGGAGAACCGCGTGGCCATGCTACGCGTCAGATGGACAAGAGAGGTGACGGTGAAGATAATGGCGCCTTTGAATTGCAGGCTGTGGATACAGAACTGGTTAAGGAACTTACGAGTGACAGCCTCTCGGGTGGAGTAGAGAGGAGGGCGACAGCGATGAAGGGTGGACATGAGAGGGGTAGAGGTGTGAGGCGTGCAAGCGATGAGGGGGAAACAATTTTTTGGTCCGAAGACGGGGAATCTGCAACCTCCGTGATTTAGCAAATAAATGAAAATTGTATGAACCCAAACCTCAACCAATAAATATTGAAGGTTCAAAAATTAGCTCAAGATCAATTTTAAGCTATATATTGAACAATTGGAAACAACTAGCTGCTGGTTGCTCGACCTCAATTTACGTGCGATTTAAGTGCGATTTAATTCTGAAGTCCGAATTAATCAATGAAAATTTACGAGAGATTGTATCGAATAATTTGATTGGTTAGTTCTTACCACAAAATTAAACTTAAATCGAGGGCGAGCAACCATCAGTTAGGAAATGACTGACTTGAAGATTTCGTTTAAAAACAAGCGAACGTTGTTAGATAGGATGACTTTACTTGAACGTTGAATCTGGGCATTGGAGTCATGCGTACTTTAGAGGCTTCACTGTCTCAAGTTTCTCAATGATTATGTGTTTTTCAAGGTTTAGGTTTTAGAAAATTACTTCCTGGGTTGCACTGTATTACTCCTCAGCATTGTCGCGCATTAATTCTTAGTTGGCACCTAGTTGGAATTTTATTGCTCATACACGTAGCGTGATTGGCACATATGGCACACACTGAACGTGGTCTGCGTGTAACATGATAGCCAAAGCCTTGTGATAACAGGGTGCGTATAATTCGCAGTTTATCTGAGTCTCATTGTTTCTATGTTGATGAGGGTGCTTCTATACTGTGTGCTTGGTAGATTAGTTTGATGTTATTAGCAGATTGTGGATGCAGACGTTCCACTACAAGCTACATGTTAGCCTCTCGGTGAGTTTTATGTAGAGTTGTGTTGTAAGAGTTCCTTCCTTCATTCATTCATTTGACATGAGTTCGGAATAAAAACGCTATTAATCGTTAAGTACTTATATATGTATACTCGGAATTTTGCATTACAAGCTCCATTGTCCATGAACGATGTATGCGTGTGTGCCTCGCGAGGCAATTTGTATCAGCAATACTCCACCATGTATTTTGCACCAAGGCACATTTGTGATTTGTTTGTCACGTTTTTGTGGTATTGACACAACGGTACAAGCGTGGCATTTATATGGCGACATTAGACTCAGTACTAGGTGACAAAACCGTTACCCCGATGTTACTAATACCCTTCAATACATATTGATCGGTTTGTCATTTAGGGTGTGTGTTGTAAATATTATTTTTTATACCGTGTCTAACAGTATTTGAATTTTGTTAATTGACAGGCATGCAATTTCATTCTGTATTCTAATGAATAACTAACATCTTCGATCTAACCAATTATTGTACATGATTCTGGTTTGCAAGTTGACTCGTCGTTTGTGGCTACTAATCTATTGGCGTAAATTTTAGGATTGTTAGTTTAACTTTTGATTTATTGTCTTCGTCTAATTGTTTATTAATAATTGTCTTTATTTAACGATTGGTAACTTATATTGGCATTACTAATTGTAGGGATACTATTGCGCGATACGCCGATAACGGATTATATATGTGATATTTTTTGACCGTTTTCAATGTTAACTTGTAACAACTGATATGCAGGTTTTTTTCTACTACGGGACAGCACGAAAATAATATTTGAAGATATTGCACCAGATACCAACTTAGCCGATAGTTGCGGCTTAATTTATTTATGTCCCTTATAAAGCAATTCTGAAATTGAAACACATTAATATTGGTATTCACTATTGCGAGTTAACCTCGAGTTGGCTCAATCGGCGGATTCAGTGACGTCACGCTGGGCATAGGAGATGGACAACGGTCACTCTCAACTCTCCGATTGACCAACTCGAGGTTAACTAGCAATGGTGAACACCAATATAAGTCAGATAGCATGAAATTTTATGTTAATTTATTGTCGGATTTATTATACTGTGATATTCGCTGCCTCTGCACAGATCTGAGACAAAGCAGAAAACTAAAAATCTGCTGAATTTATTAACGTTGATTATTTGATATCAAGCTTTAGATACTTAATAATGCTACAGTGTTGAGAATGTGACCTAAGCTTAGTTGACTGCGAAATAGATTGTTAATACTAATTAACTTTTCAATAAAACTTGGTATTATTGCGAACTCATTATTTAATCTATTAAACTGATTTGATTCTAACTAGTAATGCACTATAAACCTCAACAACTGCTACACGGCTTTTAATTTCACTCCCTTTCATTTTCACAACAAATTAAATAGAGGCTACACGCTAGTATTTGTAATGATAACGACGTTGATAACCCATTCGTAGACTACATTGCCATAATAGAATAAGCACACACACGCGCGCACACACACGCGCGCACAACTTATCATTCACAACGCGACTTCTTTGAAGGATTTAACAAATATTCATCTTGCTGATCAGCTTCATAGATTTGATCACACGTTCCTCCAGGCATACCAATGTGTTAACCAATACTAATCGTCAGATTGTACGATCCAAGATTGAGCATTTGGTTGAATACTATCGATAACTTTACAGATCTTTTGCTCAAACAGCGAGTTGTGGTATCAAAAGAATAACCTGCGGATCATTTATCAGAAATTATTTATCACTATTACTTCTTCAACTTCAACTTCACTACTGCACTCTACCCTAATGGATTTGCAGGGCTGACGAATTTAAACCGCCATTGTGAGGGTGCACGAAGTGACTCAAAATCTTTACCGGGATGCGAACCGACGCACTGTCAAACCCTTAACCCGAGCTCCGCAACTTCGACCACTAGGCCACAACGCTTCGCCCGAATTATTGCATTATTCAGTGATGTGCAATATTTAAGGATTTAGAATATGCTTGCGGTTAAAGTTGTGGTAAATAGCTATAAAGTTATAATGGTTAGACTTTCGATATTCATGCCCTGATACCATTAATAGCAAACATGGCAACAGTACACGCAAAGCCTTGCCATCTATTCTTCTCAACAAGAACAATTCCTCATTAATTCAAACAAATATTCACTAACGATCGTTTTTCTCAATCCATAACTGTTAAATACAATTTGAAAACATGTGTATGATGAACACAGGTTGTATGAGTAGGTTCTGTCGCCTTGCGTAGCCGATTGAAGCTGTAGCAGTGCGTCTTTGGGTGTAATCCAACGCATGCATAAAACTCCCCCACAAAAAAAAGACAAGCGGCGGAATTACATCTATGAAACTATGACATTATTTTTCCGCTTGTACTGTAGAACATGAAATTCTCGCATACATGTAATTTTGGCAAATTTTGCGAATCGGTCAAACGCGCAAAAATTAGATACACAAAATAAAGCTGCAGAAGCAGTCCTCAAAAACGCGAAAATTATGTGCCGCTAAATTTTTGAGAGGCATACCGCATAAATAAAATGCAGCAAAAATTTCATGTTTTACAGTATGTTTTCCGTGCACGCACAAAATCATGCATTCATGTTACATTGGATTTAACCCTTAGGAAAAGAAGTGTTGTTACGATTAAGCTATGAAGCAGGAATTCAAAGATCTTTAGGAGAAAATTTTTACGACAAAGATTTTAACGCATCTGACATGCAGAATGTTATATTATGCAAAAATCACAGCAATGGTAATTATAATTGTTTGTAGAACGCAAACTCGGATGCAAATCACTAGTCATTGAAAATACATCAAATTTACAAGAGCGCGTCTTTTGAATTCTTTATTCAAAACTACAAATTTGTCAAAAACACTAGAATGGCTTCTACGTCGAATGTCCTAGCAATAGGATGTTCTGCAGCAGGATGCACTGCAGCGACACACCATGGGTGCAGTGATGTCCCACTCCTTTAAGTCTCGCTTGCAAATATTAATCTACGCACACTCATAGTCGCGAGTTCGAAATACTCGTGCAAACATGCACAACATCTGCCTCAGCTACAAGACGAATCATTCACAGCAAGTCGACTATGATGCGCTAGGTTCAGTTGAGACAAGCTAGTTTCCATTGTTGCAGAATCAACATAGCATAGATAGCCAATCCTGTTTCAAAACATAGTTCAAATAGCAATAAAAATATCAAAACTCTAACTAGCTTAGGCATGGGATCGTCACTGAAACGCGCTAAAACAGTATTTCGACAAAGTCTCTACATCATGAGTTGGTCACGAATGCTCTATGTCGACCTTGCAGACAATAACCATAAGATGCAAATATGACATTTTTATTTGAGAGTTGGAAATAATAGTAACTCCTTGTCAACGATAAATATTGAAGCAAACAGTTTAGTCGGTGAGAGAAAGCTTGCCCACTGAAAGAAATTATGTTTTCGCGATCATACAATACTGCAAAACATGAATTTTTGAGTGTATGTCATTTTGACGAATTAAGCGAATCGGTAAAACTTGCTAATATTTCGGGCAGCAAAACAAAGCTGCAGATGCTAGATTTAATGGGCAGTCCCTAAAAACGCAAAAACGAAGTGAAGGAAAATTGATTTTTTGAGAGGCAAAACCGCAAAAATAACAAGCAGCAAAAATTTCATATTTTGCTGTATTCATGATGCAGCCTGTGGTAGGTTACAAACACCCAAGACTCGCAACAACAGTGCCATTGCTTGCTCTGTAAAAGCAGATCAGCATTAGGATTTAAAAACTCAGATTTGATTATGCGATCAAAGGAAAAAATGCAAGAACGCGAGAACAGAAGCATAGAACTAGATAAACGTACATAATGCTCACATTAATTGACATAATATTGTTCAGAACCGGCCGTCGGTAAACAGTTCACAATGATGACAAAAATACACAATCTTCTCAAAGTGAAGATGTCAGCGGATTTCTCTTTGAAAGATTTGTAGAGAGAATTTCTTAACAGAACTATTAATTCTGAGATACATAAATGTTAAGTCTATCATGTTAAGTCTATCATGTTAAGTCTGTCGGCATATATCTGGTTGGTGTGGGTAATATATCATTGACATCACAGTGGTGTATCATATCACTATAGCACAGTCGTTTATCAACAGCGCAGGCTTTGTTTCTTCTCCAGCAGACAAGCTCCTATTTTAATTCCTTCATCACAGCGTATACCGCAAATCAAAATCGGCACAGATTCACTGCCAATATGTGGACAGAAATTGCTCCGTTCATATTCCACAACGTCGGCGCATTTCAACCCACGCACGCATATCATTTGCATAATTACACCAAGATGCGTTTTGAGGTTAGAAAATATGGCAATTTCAAAAAGCATAAGCGAGTTGCATTGCTGTCAAAAAGTGATTGCAACTGGCGCGAGGAAATAAAGAAATATCTATCTACGAACGCTTCGACACATCAAGTCTCTGCTCACAAAAAACGTTAGCTACAACGAACAGTATTGGACTCAAAATTGGCTAAGAAAAGAAAAAACCATCTACATCGTTCCTCACCAGTCTGACAGAAATGAATAAAATAGTGAAAGGAGCTGAAAACAACAAAAATAGGAAAATCGAATTTAATCGAAATGTCCAACGTGACGGGAGAATTAAACAAAAATGTCTAGATATTAAATTTGAGATGAATTACCGATTTGAACATAAATAATAAATATTGTTATACGACAATCGAGGCCTATTAATTCAGCAATGGAAGCTGGTAATACAATAAAATCAACAACTAGCTTTAATTAAATACATCGCAAACTCAAGCAAAAGAGAAGATATACGATTACACAAAATATTAGATTATAACATGACTGCCACCGTAACATTGATATTCTTTTTTTACCGCCCCTTCGTTCGTTCGTTCATTCGTTCGTTCATTCGTTCATACACAGGCAGACACAAGCGCAGAAGCAAGCGAAAAAGACTTTCGCCGTGTCACTCAACCAAACGTCAAAGGATTCCGCAAGACTGGCCATGCGTGACGTCATCATTGCTGCTCTGACTTCATCGCACACGAAGCTATTCACAAAATGTTCGGGGACTTACGTTCACACGCGAATGCTGAAGAAGCAAAACAAAAACCACTAAGGCAAACGACACAGCCAAGTCACAGCAAAATGAACAAAGCGCCTGTTTACAAATCAGCAAATCTTTGTTTGAATCCAATCGATCACGCAAATAGCTACTTTGCAAAATTCTGTTGCAAGTGTTAGCAATACCCAAACTCCATGCAATATTTTTTTTTGCTTTCTACTGGCTAAATATTAGACGTCTAATTTTAAAAACAAACACAAAGCTTATGAAATAAATACTACCATGGAGCTGTTATCACTGCACTTTGCAGTGCCATAAACTAAATCTAAACTCCAATACATCCCGCGTAGAATATTTTCTTACAACGTCTACAGCAGTAGCGAAAATCCACTCTCAATCCAAATGTAAGGTACACACATTCTAAAGAGCGCTGAATGGAAGACAAAAGGGAAAGCACTGATATATTGACTTATATTGACTCAACGCACTAGGATCTGCAAGCAAGTCAAGTTCAATTACGCATGGTTCTCCATCAAATATTAAGATCTTGATTCTAATATTGAGGTCTCTGCAATCATCCAGTCGCGTTAAATAAATCCAAGATTAAATCTCGGTGCTGATTGGATAGAATGACACCGCAATCTAAAATTAAGATCTAAGCATCCAATTGCAAAACCCAACCTTAATGTTATTCTCCGAACCGTAGTTGACACATCAGACTTATAACTCAAATAACTGGAAGCCAACCCTATACTTGCCAAGACTCAATCGCAAACAAACACAGAGCCAGCAGTTTAGTCAATTGAGAGTTTGCTTTAAAATACTGTAGTACACGGAGAGTTCTCATACAACAAACTTTATTCAATTAAAAAGAATACGTACAGCTTTCATTCAAACATAAGATGTCAGAAATATCATCAAATAGAGGACAATCGTTATTTGTTTTAAATCAGATATCAATATATGTCATTCAAGTCACAGGTCTTCGAGAAATATTTCCTACACAAATCATACGTACACAGTTCACAATTATTTGGACACATTTAATTTGAGTAGAAAGCATTCTGTTACAACAAGTGTTTTTAAACCTTTGACAGTGCATTATATTCCAAAAGACTACAATGCGCTACAACGACTTTAAGTTTGCCGACAATCTACGAAAAAAAAATTAGATAAAAATGGTTCAAAAATAGTCCCAAATAGTCTGAAAGGGCAACTGCCTAATCTAATCTGATTATAATTCGCGCGCAAACGACACACATAAAACATACTGTTGTTAGTTTCTAAAGGAACATATTGAACCGCGCTCAGTCATATATTGTCAGAAAAGACATTTTGCAACTATTTTTTAATCAAATTTAGTTGACATCTTTACCTAAAAAAATTATTTTAGCGACTACTAATAAATCAAATCAATTTTTAAAAGCAATTTTAAGCCAGAGAAAATCTACGATCAAACTAATCACAAACCATGCATGGCATTGCCAGTAGCTTATCGAAATAAAACAGTATCACAGCATCAGTTACATTAGCGGGCAGGTTAGGCAGGTCCACTGATTACCAGTAAAGTTGGCATAAAGCTATAAACTCCACAAGGTGACAAAAAAACGCTCACTTTAACACATCGGATCAGTGTTTCACAAGCTGTAGGGTGTAGAAGTGTAAAATCGTATTACTGTTGTGATTTTCAAACACAACCATGATCATTAAATTACCAGAGATGAATAAAGTCAGAACTACGGGATCAGATCACACAGCGGTAACGTCAGCACCGAGGGACCAAATCGCTCAACGGCGCCAAATAACCACAGCGGAATAACCACAGCCTACGACACGCACCCAGCCAACGTCACGGATTCAAATCAAAGTTGAACGGTCGATCAGGGGCTCGGCGCAATGTTGTAAGAATTGACGGTCAATCGGAGAGAACGGCAGTCGATGTTTGAGTAGGCAGTGATCGGGCGACAGATACAGCTGGCCTTATACAACCTTGACAATAGCGCAGCGGAGGCTTTTAGGCTAAGCAACACACGGCAATGCTCCCTGGCTCCGTAGCTAGAACCCAGTACAGCAGCAAGAAAGCTAGTCTAGCACAACTAGTACCACCAGCACAGCAACAGAGAAATAAACCTTTTTTCAAAATAATCGAAAACCCGCCGTGAATCCGTTAACACAAATTAATAAATCATATCGTCAGATCATTGACCAATCGTTTTAAAAATAAGCTTCGCAATTTAACTAAATAATGCAGAAACTCATGCTGAAAAAATAAGAAATTTATGATAAAGTAAAATTTTCTTGTTCTAGCTGCAGTTTACGCTGCTCTGCTAGGAGGCGTGTTCTAACACTCTAGCCATCTACCGCTGTGCTATTGCCGAGAGGCGTGTTCTAGCCATACACCGCCACTAGAAGGCGAGTTCTAGCCGCATGCCGCTGCTAGGAGGCCTGTTCTAGCTGAGCGACGGCGGCGGCGCGCTGACGCAGATCGAAGGCCTCGACACGCTGTTTGATGTGGCCGAGCTTGCGCGTGAGGTGGTCACAGCGCGCGCGCTGCTGCGCGTAGTCGGGGGACGAGCGCAGCGCGGCGTACTCCTCCATCACGCGCAGCTTGATCTTCTGTTCAACACAGCATCATGTTTTTTATTTTAGTCCTACACATCGCATATAAAGCATTCTGCGATCCTTTCCACCATGCATTAACACAGGGATAGAACAAGGGAAAACCGGACCAAAACCAAAACTTAAACCAAAACTAACCCTAAGCTAAACCTAACCTCCCACGGCTGCTAAACCGCGTTTTCTGTGTCCCGTGCGTGTAATAAATGCAGACGTTTACTACGGTAACTGATCTCTAACCCCAAATCCAGATCTCCCCCTAATTTCAATTTTCCATATCAATGCGTGTACAAGGTACTGTCAAATATTCTCCACCGACCATCCCCAACCCTAATCCCTTACCCTAGTTTCACTTTTCCATATATTAACGTGTGATCAATAGTGAGTCAAACACTCTCCTCCACTGACCGTGTACTTGTCACTGGACTCTGGCACTCCCTTGAGCTCGGTCTGCAGGTCCTTGAAGAGTCTCTGGTGCGAGGCGAGCAGAGCATGCAGCGCGCTGTACTCGTCAAACTCGCGCTGAAAGGCAAGCTTGTATCGCACGCGCTCACCCACCGACCGCAGCTCTGGGTATTGTCTGGGTACACACACACACCCTACCTCAGCTTGCGTGGCCCTCACACAGCATCGGACTGTAGTAGTCTTCGTTACTACACACAGTCCGTAAACTCCCAAAACAAAAACCATCAATTTTGCCTTCAAGTCAGCCTTCAATCAGGCCTTCAACTTGACTGAAATAGCACTGGTGAAAGCGCCCTAGAAGCAGTAAATGCAGCGACTTGGCACTTCGAAACTTGGCCAGTGCATCACTTATATTATTATCAATAAATCCTAACTTTGCAAACAATCCTAAAAATAAAACCATACTTCCAACAATGTATCAAAACAATGAGACAATTCTTAAGAACAACCAACTTTGACACGTAAGATTTAAATGCTTGAATCCATCATCAATAAAGCAGTCTATCCGATCTACAAATAACCAATCGTCGACAAACAGGCTGCACTTGACCTACAAAGTAAACCATTCATGGATCTCTACCTTAGATAGTCCGTGGTGTCATCGGCGTCGACATTCTCTCGACTTCCATCGTCACATGGCGAATCTGCCAGGCCGTCCCCTGCAGGATAAAACAGTTACAATGCCACGCTAACGCTACACGCTCAAGCATGCCGCAAATAGCGCTCGAGAGACGTCGTGAAGTGAATCAGTAGCAGGGATTGCGCATCAAGACTTAAAAAGCAAAATTCAAGGTAAAGAAATAGCAACAAAATCATGACGATATTCGGCATAGCTTAAAAATTGATCAAGATCGTGAATTTGTTGTTTTTTAGCCCATACCGTACAGCAATACCGTACAGCAATACCGTACAGCAATACCGTACAGCAATACCGTACAGCAATACCGTACAGCAATACCGTACAGC
>JAQIWG010000061.1:0-51936 GCA_034695025.1 Chamaedrilus cognettii | reverse complement strand
TTGCGTTATCGAGGCCTTCCCTCGCTGTGGGAAGCAATGAATTCATGATGTGGAACATGAATATAGAGAAATTTTTATCAGAAAATGGAATTTTAATGGGAAAGCCAAGACACTTGAAATAGATTTTGTTTTGATCAGAGATTAAAAGATATTCATCTGAGAGATCTCAGCCAAAAAATTATTTTTTTGTGAGTATTCTGGATCGGACAGAGATATTTTGACACAAAATTTCACAATTTCAAGTTTAGATCATGCACATTCTGTGCTATGCTCTTCAAACCCTGCAAATGTGACAGAAAATTTAAATTTGTGACTGATGCATTGTGATATCGCTAGGGGGCTGTTTATTATGAGCCCGCACTCAGTGTGTATGTTTGCTATTTGTGTTGCAGACCTGCTGACGGCGCTGATAGAGTCCGCCGAGAACAGCGGTGTGACGTTTGTCTACGCCCTCTCGCCCGGCCTTGACATGACTTACTCGAGCACCAAGGAGCTGAGCTGTCTCAAGCGCAAGCTCAGTCAGGTCGCGAGCTTCGGCTGCAAGGCGTTTGCGCTGCTGTTTGACGACATTGAGACTGAGATGTGCGAGGCAGACAAGAGCTTCTATCAGTCATTTGCGTTCGCTCAGGTGTCTGTCACCAACGAGGTGAGAGGTAGTTAGTCAATTCACTCAGTAGTTCACTCAGTTGGGCAAGGGCATCAGTAATTGATGAGGTGAGAGAGAATTGGACATATTCACTCGGATAAATGCAAGGTGTCGTTAGCTAAAAAAAAAGTTGTTTAAGTGTCATTCTGTCAGTTACGTCAGTCACTAGTCGTTAGTCACTAGTAACTAACCCAATGCAATTTTTTTTCCTGTGTTCATTCAGCTTGGCACTATGCTCAGGTCTCAATGGTTAAAGTTACGTTCTCTGTACTTCAAGTAATTTTTAGGCTTTTTTGCTAGTATTGCCAAGAATTAGATTATCTATTTGCAGAGTTCTATATCTCACACAATTGACCATTTCAAATTTCTAGGTCTTTGCTAAAAGCAGGGGATTTAAATTGCTTTGATTTTGGTGCAGCTGCAGGGAAACTTGCATTGCTTTTGTTTGCATAATTTATTTACCTGTGCACAGGTGTACGAGCACCTTCACGCGCCATCCAAGTTCTTTTTCTGTCCGACGGAGTACTGCGCCTCGCGCGCCATCCCCTCCGTCGAGCAGTCAGAGTATCTGACGACTGTCGGCGCCAAGCTGCTGCATGGCATCGACGTCATGTGGACCGGGCCCAAGGTCACTTCTCTCTCGAGCATTTCTCGAGCATTTCTTGTCTGACTCATTTTCAACTCCTCGTTTGATATTTCTGTGTGATTTCATTCACGGTCCATTGTCTGCGCGGTTGTTTTTGCTGGAAATGCTAGAATGGGTATGTGTGAATGTGAAGCGCCCTTGCGATGACTTAGGTCATGTTACAGCGCTATATAAGAACTTTGTCCTTTATTGATTAATTGATTGATTGATTGATTGATTGATTGATGTGCAACGTGCAGGTGATATCGCGCAAGATCAGCATCCGGTCGGTGGAGGAGGTGGCAAGGGTGCTCCAGCGCCCCCCGCTCATCTGGGACAACATCCACGCCAATGACTACGACCAGAAGCGCCTCTTCCTTGGCCCCTATGACGGCCGCGCTCCTGACCTCATTCCCTACCTGCGCGGGGTCCTCACCAACCCCAACTGCGAGTTTGAGTGCAACTTTGTTGCGCTGCACACGCTGTCGCAGTGGAGCCGGTCGGCGCGAGCCGGAAAGAAAGACGCCGGCATTGGTAGGCGGAAGATATTGGATGCGGCGATTTGTGGGGTTGTGTGATTGTGTAGTATTATGAATATTGTGAGACTAATAAGATTACACATGTAAGCGATTTGTATCTACCTCCATGGTTGCACTCATATGACCCCTCTAGTATACTGCTGTGGCTTTAATCAACGGACAAACGTATGTAATAAATAAAATGGTAACTCTCCGTCACTCGGATACTTTTGTTGTTTAGGTTCAGATGTCAGTTTTTATGGCGCTTGTGTGATATTAATCACACTAGAAAATATTTGGGGGGCTTAGCTCAAATGATAGGATAAAAAAAAAAAATGTATGCGTATGTTAGTTAAGCTTCGCTAGTATAACATGAACGTTTAGTGGTAATTCAAATGATGTGAATGATATGCTTAATTGATAAAGAGCAACTTCATTTAAAATCGTGTTACATTACTTTGATCTACCGGTAATGGTCCGGTATTGATCTACTACACATTGACACATCTCCCCCCGTTCCCCATGTGACAGTGATCTACACTCGCACATATATATATTCTCCCTTTGTTCCCCAGGTTTCAGCTCAGTGACCAATGCCGACATAAAGCTTGAGACTGATGGTGAACTCCCTGACCCCGACCCTGACGACCTCGGCTCCTCTTCATCAAATCCCCCCCTGTCAGGGGCGTCATCCCCCCGCTACATCTCAACCGCTGACCCGACAGGGGACACCTACAGCGCCAGGACCGCCTTGAAGCGCGCCATGGTTGACTGGCACGCGGAATTCAATGACCCATGCCCTCCCCCGCGTAGTCGAATTATTGTCCCATACCCCATTAGCTTCCCCCCGATTCTCTCCCCCGCTGCTGCGCTCCTAGAGTCAAAGGTCACCGATCGACTGAGGGTGCCGATCACGGTTTCGGCGAAGGGAGGGGCGGGGTCTGGGGGGGAAGGGGTGGGAGGGGGGCTGGACCCGATGGCTATTCTGGAGGTGGGGGACGCCTACATGCAGCCGCTGGGTAAATGGGAGAGAGCGTTGCACTGTGTTGTTGCATCACGTTTTGAATTTGATTTTAAAATATTCCAATATTTTGAAAATAGTTTCTCAAGTTGTACCAGCAGTGTTTTTGATTTTGTCGAGATGTTTAGTTGTGTTATCCTTTATAAGTATGAGGATGTTTGGCTGAACTGCAGCAACTAAGCTAAGCTTTAGTGTGAATTATATTGACAGCTGATATTTTATATTATGCACTTGATATGTCACTTTTTATTTATAATGATCACTATTGTATTTAATTATAATTTAATTAATATTTATGATAGTTTGATAACTTGTTTTAGTATGTTGTTGATTTTATTTAATTGATTGATGAATAACGGTTCTGTCCATATATCGTTCTGTGGTGCTGCGTGAAGGAGGAGATGGCGCCAACGGTCTGCTCGACAGCCGATCCTCCTCCGCCTCCACTACCTCCGGCAGCGACGAGCTTCCCGAGCTCACGCCGGCCGAGCCAATCGAGACATCTAGCGCCGAGCCAATGGACTGCGTCGTCGTTCCCCAGGCACCCTCCTCTGCCGCTCAGCTTGACCCCAGCCCGGTGACTGTAACCGCTGAATCAGCGACCGTCGGCAGCGTTACGAACGATGCGGCGGCTGCAGTCGTTGCTGGTGGTGGCGGCGGGGAGACGACGATGCAGGTTGACATTGCATCATCAGTCGTCGTCGCCACGCAGGACAGTTTCAGTTTGGATGACGTTGCGAGGCTCGTCGATCTGTTCTACCTCCCCTTCGAGCACGGCCGCTGGGCCGTCGACACGCTCAACGACTTCCACTGGATTAAATCCAACGCGGCGGCGGCACTCGCGTCCCGAATCACCGGGGGATGCGCCGTCGCCGAGGGTTCGGGCGAGGTGCAGAGCCGTCAGGAGGGGTCTTCGTTGTCGGAGGCGGTTGATGGCGGATTGGAAGGGGGGGAGTGGCGGGACCGGAGTCGTGAGTTTGTGCGGCGGGTGGGAGAGGCGGTGGGGGTGATGGACCGCCTGTGTGGGGTGGCCAACAAGGCGCTGCTCTACGAACTGTTTCCCTACACGTGGGACCTCAAGGCCGTGTTGCTGCTCATGACCTGCTTCGTTGAGTGGCTGACACAGTGTACGCGCCACTACGTACTACTTAACACTATGCGCCACTACGTACTACTTAACACTAGTGATTATGTTTAACGTACTACTTGGCACTTACAACTAGCTTCGAGTCATTTTGACCAGCTGCATGATCATATTTAATTATTTATGCATTTTTTATTCTGTGATCTTGCGAGGATTTGATACAAGTCAATTTTAATAGCTGATGAAATTTGGTATCTATTTAGAAAGTGACTTTCTTTAGTGTCATCCCAAAACGCGTTGAATGTATTTGTTCCGCAATATTATGTAAAATAAAATATTGAGCACAATAGCATAAATTTATCACACCGAATGTGATATATGCGTTTAGATATGGTACGATAGTCAGAGCTGAGTTGCTGTCTATGTCTGTTACAGCGCACTGTAGCATAGCGCCCGCGGGCCAGCGCTGCTTGCGGGGGGGACCGTATTCCTGTACGGAAACCGTTCTTGCGTTCTCGACTATTGTCGTAACGTCATTTTAACTTTTTAAACTCTGAACTTCTTTAAAGTTTGAGAGATTTTTGCTATTAGTCAGTTGCGCGGTCCTTTTATGTGAAAGGACCGCGCATAATTTAGCCTCAGCTAAATTATTCTTAAATTTTGTGTCCTATTTTGTATGAAGTTGGTACGTGATGAAGAGCGAAATCAGATATTTTTGCTTTATCTCTATCCATTAGCGGCCTAAGTTATCAATCTTTTAACCGTTCATGGCAGTGATATTTATGACGTTTTTCGTGAACGCTGCTCTTGCAGAATTTTTTTGTTTCTAAATTTGTAAAGATATTTGTATCTTGTATTTTGTATCAAATGTGCATTACTCAGATGACTCCAGGTAACTGATACTGCTGTGTCGGTGTGCAGGGGGCAACAGGGGCTACGGGGATGCGTGCACTAGCGCTGAGCGCGAACCATGGATGTTTCGCGGTGGCCTGCTGGGCGAGTTTCAGGTATGCACCTGCTTGATGGGTTGTGACGTGTACTAATAGGGTCTATTGATAGTTGTATAGGTCTATTAAGGATAGGTCTATAAGGATTAATTGGATCCTTAATTTTTTTCTGAGTCATCTCGAGGTTGCCTAACAGCCCATTAAGGTTAAAGAAAATCGATGAATGCTATGACACACTTGGTTCCTAATACACCCTGATGCTGGAGCTTTATTTTTGAAATATATTCCAACTGAAAATATATGTAATTTGATGTGGCGCTGGGGAGTGAACCGGCGACAGCATCTTGTCCCTGTAGAATATTTCGGTAAAGTAAGAAATTTGACTCTCTTAAGGTAGTTAAATGCCTCGTCATCTAATTAGTGACGCGCGTGAGTGGATTAACGAGATTGCCACTGTTCCTAACTACTATCTAGTGCAACCACAGCCAAGGCTGTAGTTTTAAATGGGTAAGAAGTCCGACTCGCTCGATTGGAGCCAGGCAGCGAATGCGAGTGCCAAGTGGGCCACTTTTGGTAGGCAGAACTGGCGCTGCGGGATGAACTTCAGTATGCACAATATTCTCAATTGAGTTTCCTCCAGCGAGCATTAATTGTTTCTCAGAATTCTTGCATTTTGGAGATCCTTGCTGTTCTGCTGTGCTGCAGCGCATGCTTCCTTTTGAGTGCTGCACCGACCTGCTGTTCTACCCCTGCCCGGAGGTCCCCCTGTCCTTCATGTCCCTTGTACGACCCTACACTCAGCGCGACAGGGTGCGGCGCGTCTCTTGTACACTCTAGGCCAGTTGGTCAATCAAGAATTATTTGAATGATGTCAAATCTAATTTAGAACCGCTAGTAATGGCGTGTCACAATTAGATTCGAGATCTAATTTACGCGATCTGATTGAGTTGTGAATCATGATGTCATTTTTGTTCCGTAGCTAAATTAAAACCAAATATCTCTTGATTGAAGACCTGCATTGTTTCATTTAAAGTTGTGCCTGAGTAATTCAGTATTATTTTTTCCTTATTTCCATCTGTTGTTTATTGTCAATTTTTTATGACAAGATTGTGGTCTATCGTGTGGTGTCCTGTTTGAATGTGTCACTAGGAGGCCGTCTACCAAGTTTGCCTGCAGACGTGTAACGATGGTTCGGATGGAACGGCCATATTTCCCAATCAGCCCGACCTCATTGCCGACAAGTATGGCTATATTATATTATTATATTATTAATTCATTAATTATACTATTTCACTTCGGATGTCGAAGATGAAAGAAGAAGATAAGTATGCTTTCTAAAAATGACCACACTGCATCTGAATACTGCGTGTTTGTGCAAGTTATGCTCACCTTTTTATATGTAATTTGATGCTAATTTATTTTAAAGAGTTTAGTTCCACAAAAGTCTCAAGAACACCGACTGAGTAAAGCTTCTTTAGAGATTTCAAATGTACATTGATGTTAATGCATATTGTTTAGAATGTCTATTACTTCTCCAATTTCCATTAATCATTGAGCACTGAATTGTATGCAGTTTAAGTAGATTTTAGGCATGAGCCACGAACCAGCGTACATTAGTACAACAAGCGCATTAATTATTTAATATTGAATTATTTAATATTATTAATTAATGTCAACTTAGTGTCGTTGTTGTTTGTCAGGCTGGTGGGCCCGTTCCTCAGTCACAGTCCGGAGATGTGCTTCGTCGTTGAGGACCAGCGTGGCACCATCTGCGGCTACGTGCTCACCGCCATCGATGCCAAGGCCTTCTTCGACAAGGTCGCGTCAGCCTGGATCCCCTCCATGGTCGAGAAGTACCAGCGCCCAGAGAAAATGGACACACTGTCCTCGGCTGAGGTGTGCGACTTTTGTGGATAGGCGACTTTTTTAGTTTGCTCTTTGTGTGTATTTGGGTTTAGCAGTTATGGTTTGATTTCATCAGAGGTTGATTTAGAATTGAATAATATTTAAATTATTTTCTTGGTGAATATCCTGTTGTAATCAGATAATGGTATGATAAATGATCTATGATAATATAATCAGAAACGTGAAAAAATTCTGTTGCTTTTGACGAACATCAGGTTCATGATGATCTTCTCGGACGCCGAAACATACTTTAAACCAATTGTTTCATCAATTTTTATTGTCATCAATTTCTTGCAAATGCAGCATATTGGGTTAGGATGTATTTGTTAGAATTTGATTGTATTTCTGGCGTGATAGATTATTTAATTAGTTGGATGATAGTTCTCCCTCATGACCCAATGTGCGTCACTGCTGCGCAGGAGATCATTGAGGAGTTCCATGCGTACAAGATGCTTGCCCCTGATCCTCTCGTGGGGCGCCACCCCTCCGTCGTGCGCATCAACATGCTGCGCAACCGGCTGCCCGACCCCGCGGCGCCGGCTCGAGCCCTCGCCTGCGCCGTGTGCACGCTCAAAGTCGCCGGCTCCTGCGGGCTCTTTGCCCGGCTGCGAACCGGAGACGTGAGCGCCGCCGAGGGCTACCGCAAGCTAGGGTTCTTTGAGATCGCATATCCGGACTCGCCGTCGGATGTCATTCACATGGGAAGGGTCATCTGAGGGGTGACGAGTGATCTTATCAGGATCGGATGATGATGATGGTGTTGGGCAGGTTATGCTTGGATCACGTTGCGGATGGGTTTTGGGAAATGAGAAATGTATGAGTTTTGTAGTACGGTGACAAGTTTGATATCAAGGTTTTAACATGGGTAAGCATAATGAAAGGTTTTTGAGTACCGAGAAGTGATTTAGATGTAATATGGTGACAAGTCCTGTCATCTATTACAGGGTAGTTTAGAAGAGGTTCATCAAGTAGAATTTTTATTGGGGCACTAGTTTTTGTGGAGTGAAATGCCTAGGAAGTCATTTGTGACTTCTTTCGTTTTAAGAATTTGACCTTGAAAAGTTATATCACCTACTTGCTGGTGCATCGAACCACCCAATATAGTTTTTTGTTTTTTAACGTTGAGCAATGCAGGAGCTTTGTAATAGTTGAAGGAAACAGGAATGAAAATTCTGAATTTGTTTTGAAAAGTTAATCACATGACATATGAGTTATTCAGCAGTAAAAATCTCCTGTATTCGGCGTTAAAATTTTTGAAATTTTTGGCGGCTTGTCATATGATCTTTATTTAAGAATTTCTGTATGTTGCAGACGACGTTCGATTTATTTCCTTTATTATCAAGGAATATCCTTGATGCATGCTGAGGAAACTGCTGGACTGTGTTAATTTTCTGTGTTAAATTTGACTGCGTTATACATATGATGACAGCGTGTACCGATACTACAAAGTGATGATTAGGTTAGGAATGGTACTTTGAACACTGAGTGTTCACTGAGCGCTGAAGAGAAGTGTAAATACGTGCGCTCGTAATCCATTGGGGGTCGTATTCACTGTTGCTGTCAACCGTTTCATTTGGTGCTGCGTGAATGTAGTCGCTTGCAGATTTATAGCTCATGTCATTTGGTTAGAATACGAATGTCACAGCTGCTAATGTTGAGGTTGCGCTGTCAGTGCAGTCATGATTGGCAGCATTTGAAGAGTAATAATTAATGTGAATCATGACGTCATTAGGTATCTTCTTTTTTCTTTTTAGTGAACAAATTGAGAGAACTGTCATGGCACTCGGATGTTTTTATTTGTCAGTCGTCTGATCCCTGTGATCTTGCCAATTCGTCGGTTGCGTGAGAACTTGAAAGTGGCGTATGGGGTTTAGACGAGTAGCCAGATACTTAACTAGTCATTATATTACGAGTGAAAAGTCATTATATTACGAGTGAAAAGGAATTTTAAGCTTATAATTTGCGGGCCAATAATTTCAAGCCGGTTAGTTTTATGTGCATGGAAGCATTGAGAAATGGGTAAAAGACACTAACTAAGCCATTGATCGTAACGCGATACGTGTGTTGAATGCAGTGGCACGTCTTTGAAAACACTAACCAATTGGTTATTTTGAATTAATTCAGTTTTTTATGTATAGTGAATCAGATTTGACAGATCGCAGACTTATTTACGAAACTGTAGCGTTCAGTGAAACCGTGTTTCTTAACAATTATTTATGTCGCTAATTTAAATCAGTTGAGTGTTTTAACTCGTATTGATTTATAGGGTACTATGGATCCTATGGCTTCTTTGACTTTAAGGCAATAGCTTATTTTGATTTAAACTAGCAATGCAGATAATATGTATGCAAACATTGCTAAATTTTGTTAGTTGTTTACTTTTTTGCCTCGATATTGGATCTTGTGTTCTCTGTTAGATTTGTGAGCTCCGTGGCGGAGTTGCATCATTTAGCATTGTATTGACTGTCGCAATGTTATTCTTCATATATTTCACGGAACTGTTGCTGCTGTATAGCAATGCGTATTATAGGGCATGTACTATCAACAAAATAAAACGGCTAAAGGTGATGTCTTTGGTAAAAAAGTATTTTTATCTGTGTATCAATATCTTTGTGCCAAGCGATAGAGAGTAGATGAGGCTTCTTATTTTCTTCTGACTGTTTAATTTATTCAATTTTTCTTGTCATAAGAAAGGGAATGGAAAAGTTCCTGGGAATTAAGCATCAAAATTCTAATGTAGAGCATTTTAGTAATAATTAATCAAGCCAGTAGTCATTACTTACTGAGAGATTAAATATTTGACAGCAAGTCATATTTATTTGACGGCACAATGCTTCTGTTTATTTTACTGATATTATTATGCATATTATCTTGATTATTCTTACACTTGTTGCTACGAATTAGTCTGGAGACAATTAGCGATAGTGTTTTGTTCTGGACTGCACGGTCATATTCTATACCTCACGTTTTCTGAGTGATGAACTGTAAGATAGATTCATGAGAAGCTTAAGCCACGTGCTGCACAAATTTTCAAAGATACAAAAATCTATAAGCCTCTGGCTAGTACTATTGTCATTTAGTTATGCTTCTTTTGTAAGCGCAGTGGATGTTTTTGGCCATCATTGAGATAATCACAAGTCCATTTCTTTACATTAAAACTAACATAAAAAGAGATAAATCGGCTTAGTATTAAATTCTTTGTCTGTCTTTCTTATATAAATACATCAGGTGTCTTTAATTCAAAGAATGGAATTGTACCGATCACACAATTTGTGTGATACCAAACCATTCACACAAATTCATATCTGTTTTATATCCTCAGTTCTTGTCTAAGCTTACTCCAAGCATCGTTACACGGAATAACGATATTTATAATTGACCTCAAGTTTATTTGAGAGATCGGCTGCAGTCTGTTAGGATTAAGAATTTATAATTGCTTGTGCTTAAATGAAAGGTTTACGTTGTGGCTTGGCTAGATCTAAAACTATGTGTAACAGCTGATTATGACTTTGTTAAATGCCAGCATGCGAGTGCGTGCTATAGCTTTTACATAGTTTGATATAGTTATATAGTTACATACATTACGAACTTGGGCGTTGAGATTCAACATGCTAATTGTTCATTTCTCTAGCTCCTTTATTCCATGAGAGAGAATCTCATGCAGGGACCCTACATGTATGTGATATGAGCCTTGATGTTAAGCAGGTCATTAGGATTTAGGAGCAAAAATTTTCTTTTACTAAAGATAAATTTAAGGGTGGGTTATTTTAAATTAACGTTTATGCATTACATGAACAGTTATGTCATGTACAGGGTGGCCCAAAAGTTTTGCGCTATGTTTGCAATTCAGTTTTAGACATTTGCTATTGGACAGGGCAGTTGCAATTGCGATTTTTATTTGATGAAGTCGTGTAAGAAAATCTAGTTTGTGCACAACGGCCTTTGAACGCAGAGCTTTGCCTATCGTGACTATCTTGTCATGCATATCATGCACTAATTGACCTGTTGGATCTTCTCAAAAACAAAGCTAGCTTTTGCTTTTAAGTCCCAAAAAGGTGAAGTATCTTTAATTTTCTGTTTACAAGATGCGACAATAATGCCTAGTTGATCCCAGTCTGCAGTTTATAGTATAGCGTTATATTGTAGTTTTTTTAGTCTTATGGCGGAATCTGTACATGGTACTGGGCACTGTGCATAGAGCATTGCAGCTTACAGTGTTTATCTCTATCAATAAATAGTGTTTAATTCAAGTACAAATTGAATTGTTGCTATAGTTTATTTATTCAATTGTGTTTGATAGTTAAGGCATTCATTTGAATGGTTGGATGATGGCTGATGGTGCAATGAGTAAGCGTTTACACACATGTAGTCAGATTTTGCCATCTTCATTTAAGAGTATCGTATCTAGAGTAATTTTTAGATTCTAAAGTAACATCTTTAAATTAAATTAAAACAGGTGTGTTTGTTAGCTTTGAATGTTGTGCTGCTTTTGTGAACCTTAGATTTGCTGCAAATTGACTTACATGGCTTTTTAAATGTCAAAATTGATGTGCTTCGTGGTCTATAAAACGGTTTATCTCACATATTCACAGTTCGCCATAGGCGACAACTCTCACTAGTTTTAAGTAGTTGGCATAAATTTAAATTGCTAATGGTTCAAGTATTGTTAAGCACAATATTGTCTGCTGCGTATGCTGTAAGTGCCCTCTTATTTAGCCAGACACGTCTTAGGCGTGTGAGCTATAGCGTATGAAAATTGTAAGCTAACTGTTAATTTTTGCGTGACCATGTAACAATAATATAGCATAACATTTAGAAAGCTTGATTTCTTTGGAGTCCAGTAATTGAATTATTTATTTTTGGACAGAGCTCAAAGTAGAATTTGTTTTCTGATTGTCAAACGCAGGTCGTTTATTATCTTAATATATTTAATAATTTGCGATGTTGGCAATGTTACATTTATAACAAGGTCATAGTCGATAAAGATGAGAATTGACTTTATTGAAGCGGAGAACATATAAAATGATGAGATGATTTAAGATAATCATCTAATGCTTCTTTTTTGAAGGTTGCTCATGTATTTTTGTCCATCAAATGGGTTTATGACTAATGACTAATTACTAATTACTGACTAATTATTACTCATTTTACTTTGCTTTTAAATTTTCCTTTGCTTTATCTTTACTCTATAAACATTGTTGTTGAACCAACTAAGAGCAAATTGTGAATTGCTCCCTTATATTGTTTTAAAGTTGAGATTAAGACTAATAATCAAATATATTGAATTATGTAGCGCTTTGTATTTCTTGGAGTATCCTTACGCCTGAAGGTTTCTAACGCTGTTTCAAGTGCTAATAGATGAATGGACACTCGGTTACTTTTACTATCGAACGAATCTAGTCGTAGCAAATGAGAATAAAGCGCACTAGGACGAATCATAATTGTAAACCATCATTTCTAATCATACTTTTGAAGCCCTTTTTGGCATTCTAAGACATCGCAAACCCGTAATTTTTCTGACAGGCCTGGCTTCTCTTGCTAGTACCATAGATTTTTCTGAATGGTAGCAGATAGAATATGGTCGAATGTGGGTCTGCGGTATACTATTGTCTATCTATCTGTCAGGTTTTGAAACAGCCTGTGAAACGCCGGGTAAAGAGTTATCCAATGCACTGTGATTACTTTAATAGTATCTAGAATGATGTATGTACTGTCTTGCATACTGGTTGTTTGAAAGTGTTTGAATTAAATGATGTAGGACTTGTGTAATCCTAGTTAACACCAAATAGAAAAATTTGATGGCATTTTGTATGGTGTTTTATATTAGTTTATAAGGGAAGTTTTTTGGTGGATGGTATTTAAGGTTTGTAATTAATTCTTGAGTTTTTGTTTATGGGCACTTAGATTTATAGACTAGACGATGACTGAAGGTCAAGTGGGCATAATTTTCAAATTTTACTTGATTCTCTTGCATTGAATGATTTTGATTTTAAGTAATAAAAATGTTTGATTTCGCTGAGTGAAAGATTAATTTTTTTCAATGTTGATGTGCCATTTGTTAAAACTGGTTTTGCAAAACTATCATAGGGGCCTAATGGTTATTATGCGAGAGCGTTTTGTTTTTATGTTAATAAAAAATGCTGAAACTTGTGATATCGTTGATAAAAATTTGTAAATTGATTACTTATGGTAATAATACGTGTTGATTAAGTCAACTAGTAATATGATTGCAAAATTATGTAAATGGAAAGAATTTGCAAACTGGTGCAAATAAATTAACTTATAGCCTAACCTATTGAAAAATTTCATAAAGATTTCAAATCGTATCTTTGGTGCAAAAATCCAAAACTATGTCGTTAATTGCTGGCCTTTTTAGCAACTCGGATTCAAACAAACGGTGCGCCTTCTGATTCGCGTTTGTAGATGCATTATCTGTTTCTGATGGTTACAAGAATACATACATACATCGTAAAAATAATTACTAACTACTGTTGACATGAGAGCATCGGTAGAAATAAGCTGATTCCAAGCAAATGTAAATAAGCTCGCAGTGCATTGCGGGATAGGTTGTGGGCGTGTCTTGCGCTGAATTTGTTAATCAGTCGGTGCGTGAAAATGCTAAAAGTTAAATTTATTCGCGTAACTAAATCTTCCTAAATCGCACTGATTTTTTGCTATGGCATGATATAAGGTACAGGTGCATTACCGTTTTATATGGAGGCTCATCAATTTTCGATCGTCTGGTTTGTCAATAGAAGAAGCGTGTCTGAATCAGGGATCTGGACTGTAGTAGTTACTATTATTATACCTATTACTAATTATGATTGAATACAAATTGACCGCTACAATTTTTACGCTTGTAAAATGATATAATTATTGAATTATCATGCCGTGTCGATTTTTGGTAATTTTCTGAGCTGTTTTTTTATGCTGTTTTGCTGGGCTGTTTCTTAATATATTATTTTTGCTAAATTTTTCATTGGCAAAAAAATCCGGCAAGATTTTTTACGTATGGGGACTATAAATTTTAAAGTAATTTTCCCGAATCAGGGCCCCCTTCCGAAGAATATCCATTTCATTTAATTGGTAATGAATTGAGTAATATTGCAAGGTTGTCGCTGTTTCTAAAAAAAATAATTGCACATTTTTCGGTCGTCCTTCGGCAGGCTCACCTGTGTTAAATTCCCTATCTCCGATCCCGACCCACCCCACACCGTCCCCGACCCTTCCCACACCGTCCCCGACCTTTCCCACACTGTCCCCGACCCTTCCCACACTGTCCCCGAGCGTCCCCACACGTCCCTGGACGCTTTCACAGCGTCACACAGACGTTGAAATTTACACCTTTCGTAATGGTAGAAGTCCTATCTTGAACACAGGTAACCAGTTGTCGGAGATAGGGAATTTAACACAGGTGAGCCTGCCGAAGGACGACCCATTTTTCACGTTAGAATCTCATTTCTTCCTGAATGTTGTCGCATTTTTTTGGGGTCTCTAATAATTTGCTGAACGCCGTGGAAGACTGAGCTGACGCATATCATATTATTTGAGGCTGAGGCACGTTCTCCGTAAGTAGTGACTCTATTGGAGGCTGCTGTATATAGTTGGACGGACAGATAAAAATTGTAAGATGTCTAGTTACATAGGACGATGGTCAGTTAATGCATATAGTTTGCAACAAAGCTCACCAAAAACATATTGTACTAGGGTAGTTTGAATCTAGTTCCAGGATTACACAAAAATTTAACAGTGTCACTTAGGTGTGTAACACTGTGTATTTTGTCAGCTTAACTAGAGCCTATGTATATTTCTGAGTGAGAATTTTAAAACTTGAACCATGAAAATGATACAGCTCTCATTAAATGAACGATACAACATTAAATGAACGATACAACATTAAATGAAGGATACGACATTTCACTCATGACGATATTGATTCGAAGTTCAAATTACAAAGCAACATCCAGCTGTGGACTTTAGAATGGAGTTGCTGGAAGGCAGTGAGCATTACATTGTGAGGAACGGAAGAAATGAGCTCTGGTGCAGTCGTCTCGATGGAACACTCTCCGCACAACAAGGTGGTGGTTCTTATAAAGTTATTGCACTGGGTGAAATTCTGTTTGATTGTGATATTTTAATTTATTCTTTTGCAAATTGCAAAGAAAAACATATATCGCAAAAATTTCTGTTGTGTAAAAAAGGCGTTTTATAGTATTTCTGGATTTTAAAGTATTTCATATATATAACTTATCAGTTGGTTTTTAGCAATATATTTTGTAGGAAGTTCAAACAGTTATGAAAATCTTAAACCACTTCTTTTAAGCCTGCAGAGATAATAGATAAATTAGCGTGATGAATATTATGATTTTTATGGCACTTATTTTGTTAGCATGTTAGTTTTACATGGCTAGGTCTAATGATTCACTTTTTAAAGCAATACACTTCTTTAATGCTATAAATCAGAATTCTTCCTAAAATTGTTGCGCTGCAAAGTTGTGTGATTGCTGTAAGTTATATACTGTGCATGGATTTCATTTCTATCAGGCAACAACGTGCATCTGTCAAAGAGGTACTCGTGCCTCGGAACGGTCTATGGAGTCATTGGAAAGTTTCGCATAAGTCACGGTAAGTTGGTGATCACCTTTTTTAAAAAAAATAGACTTCTAATATTTGTAGGTGCACAGTAATGCTTAAGTTTGCCAGTAAGATTTTATTGGTGAGTTGTCCCATAGATGGCAATGCATGCCTCAAATTCAAATAAACAATTTGTAATTAATAATGTCCTATACCACGTCTCTATTGAGCGATCAGTATGGTAGTTCTGTCTCTGCTATAAATATTTTGATTCCACTATTATGGTTTGAAATGAATTGATTTGCTCTACATGTGGGCTAGTGCAATTGTTATCGTCAAGATTTAGTTGATATGATATATGAGTCAAGATTTAGTTGATATGATATATGATATCGGCAATAGGGTACATCTTCATCTGTCCTATTTATATTTATGTATCCCACAAGACTTCGTATCCTTTTTCTAGCCATAATCAGTTCATCATTAAACATTGACATTGTTGATTCAACTGTCAAACACACAGTATAGCCCTGATTTTACTCAAGGCCACATACATGTATGACTAGAAATAAGCACTTTAGGCCTACAGGCGCAACAGTTCCAATTATCCAGCAGTGCAATATGTGCTGTGCTAATTGTTAAGTCATATTTAGGCATGCAGAACGGAAGGCAGTGCTTGCTGAAGCCTTTAACACTGTATCCGGTAGTCTGTCATAAGTCAACATTTTGTCAATTGTCAATAATTGAGTTCGCTGTGTATCGGCCTGTTTTTCCCAGCTGTACAAATCGTTGAATAAATTGTCAAATACACACCAAGTTGTGAATGTGTTTATTATCATATGTCAGAAATGTTCTGAGGATAGCCTATCTTCTTTGCATTTTTCAGCAATTTGTTTAAATGGTACTAAAATTTAAACCAGCAATTGTATTTCAAACCAGCATACTTTTGATATACATAGGAGAATATTAGCAAAAGCTGCAATTGATGATAGCCTATGGGGCAGGTTAAAGCGTTCTTAATTGGAGAAGACAGCATTTATGGCATAGGTGATGGATTGATAACTTCAAACCTGAAGGCCAACTTCATACTAGTAACTATGGCTAATCTATCAGTCAGCTATTTATCAGCTATCTCTCAGTGTGGGCGTTTAAATATTTTATGTGCCCATGCAGTGAAATAAATAAATTGATTTTAAGTGGGGCAAAACACTTTCCATGAAAGTTTCGATCTGCATATCACATTTACCCACGACGTGGTCACATTTAATGTGAGAATTTAGTTGATTGGTAATGTCTAGCCTAGTACCATACAGTCTATAGTTTTTAATTCAAGCAGTGAGTGATTTAGAGCCTTCTACTTCTTTGCTTAAATCCAAAGGTGCCTGTACATTATAGGAGGGTGCAGTACTAACGTTGGCTGACTCATTGATTGCCAATGGTGGCTGTGACTCCTGACTCTGACCTAGTGGCACACACAACTCTTGTTCCATATCGAGTGTTGGAGTGGCTTCGATGCTCAGAGCGCTGATCAGAGCTTCCATCACACGCTTTCTGTTCTTGTTGGGCATCGATCGCGCTGCCATGGGTGCAATAACAGATTGTACCGTGGGTGACCAGACATGTGCAGGGACAGACGGTACCATGGTGACCAGATGTGTGCAGTGATAGATTGTACCGAGGGTGACCAGATGTGTGCAGTGGCAGTTTGTACCGAGGGTGACCAGATGTGTGCAGTGGCAGTTTGTACCGTGGTGAACAGCAGTGTGACAGTAATACTCTCCTCGAAGACGATCTGCACAGTATCAGTAAACAACACTAGTGTCCAGTCGCGCAAAGGAGAGCTACTGTATTTGAATGATTGTGAATCATGAAATAGATCTTGGTTCCACTTTTCACTGCGCTGATTGGCTGAATGATGTACTGTAATGAATAGTCTGGGATCTAATTTCAACTTCTCATTGAACAAAGTCTGTGAACAAGCTGGTCGAGTCCGCAGCCTCTTCGAGTCTGCTGTTCCGTCACGCCGTGCCGCCAGTCAGATGTTGGCTCTCCTGCGGCCTCTCATTCAATTGTCCAGCAGCCTCTTTGTCCCTCCACGGCTGAACAGTGGAGTTGTATCGATCCGTTTGCTCACTAACTGACTCTCACCCCCCCCTCCTTCCCTCCCCCTTGCACCCCGACTGACTGCCTGGCACCCCCTATAAATCCTCCGCTCCCCTGCCGCCTCCCCAGGCGCAATACAACGTTCTCTGTGGGGCAAGCGTAACTACCCGCATTGCAGCAGCTAAACTTGTTCTATTTTTAGAAATTGTTATAAAATTGCTGTGAAACATGAAATTTTCGCGTTCATGTCATTTTCGCGAATTTCTCGAAACGATAAAACTCGCGAAAATCACACGCTGCAGACGCTACATATGTGAAAATTACGTGTGCACAGCGAAACTTCTGAGAGGCAAAACCGTTCATTCAATAGAAATTGAATGTCTAACAGTATTGTCAGTCTAAACCTAACCCATACTGAAACAATTTATAAAAACAATTGAGCCTACACTAGTATAATGTTGAATCTAACGTGGACCTAGGCTAACCCGTAAGCAACTAGATGCATGGGTAAATAAATAAATGCTAAAGCTGGCGACAGTCGGCTGCACTGCGCTGCGGCTGTGTGGTATGGCTCCCCTGTCGGCTGTAGCGGATGATCGGCGAGCTTTTAGATCGGTCGCGCTCGCTGGATTAATATGGAAGGGTTTGGACGCAGTGACGTCATCAGTGCGCAGCGCAGTGCAGCGGCGCTGTTGCAGCAGCTGCGACAGCTCGGACCCAAGTACACTTGTATTGGCATGCACCATTGCGAGTTAACCGCGTGGGTTGGTCAATCCGCGAGTTAAAAGTGACCGTTGTCAATCTCCTATACCCAGCGCGACGTCACTCAATCCGCCAATCATATCGGAGATCTGATTTACATGATCTGATTGGCTTGTGGCGTCATTTTTTTTCTATGACAATTGACTATTAAAAATTGATTGACTCGCTACTGATGAACTGGCCCTTAAGGCCTTTTAGACGAAGCGTGCTTGATGGAGGGATGGGAGGCAATGCAGTTTGTGAATTTGATCATGGCTTGGTTCATTGATCTTGGTGCGGCGATTTTGGAATATAAATTAATTTAATATTTTATAATGACTATTTGATTTGGGACTTATTTACAAAATTTTAGCACTAGATATCTATAACGAGGTCTTCGATCGTAGGGTTTAAGAAACGTTTCTGTGCAATGGATGCTGATAATTATTGTTTATTGTCAATTCTAACTGTTTGCTATTGTATCACTTCATTGCATTCACTTGTACTTAAAGTAATGAAAGCCAAAAGAATTGTCCCACAAATAAGTTTGAGATGTCGCCACAGTCATGCTCCTTCTGTCGGTTTCCCCCAGCCCCCTCTCCCTCTCCCCTTGTACAGCCGCTGCTCCTCCCCCCTCCCCTTGTACAGCCGCTTCTCCTCCCCCTCCCCTTGCACAGCCCCCCCCCCACCCTCTTCTTGCACAGCCGCCTCTACTCCCCCCTCCCCTTGAACAGCCGCCGTCCCCCCACACCCCCTCCTTGCGCTATATTTATCCTGAGATCATCTCTTTCCGCTGGAGCTCATTATTTTCTTGGCCTATGAGCAAAATATAGCAACAGGCGAAATTGCTTTTTTCTGCCATCTTTCCTTAGACCTATCCTTACGCTTGGAGTTGCACTAATGTGGTCTTCGCTCTAGATAGACAACACAGACCTGCCTCTGGTGCATTGGTGCTTGTCTGTATCATTAATGCACTTGGTGGCAGGTTTATTCCCAACTAATGGCAATTAATGGAGATCCCCGATGAAGTCTTTCGGCTCTTAAATGAGCCCAATATTATTTTATTTTTTATGTTTTAGGTATACCGTATACCTGATCAGGTATACCTGATCAGGTGTACGGTATACCTGATCAGGTATACGGTATACCTGATCAGGTCCACGGTATACCTGATAAGGTACACGGTATACCTGATCAGGTACACGGTATACCTGATCAGGTATACCGTATACCTGATCAGGTACGGTACTGCTATTTCATAAGGCAGAATTGTTAATTTAAGCCTACAGCTATATTTGATTAAGTTGGACACTTGATTTAGGCTACGCGATGTTTTTGCAAGGTTTTTCAAGCGTCATTTTTCTGGCATAAAACAGATTTGACACCGACTTTTTGCCTAGAGATGTAGCCCACAAAATATTCAGTAAAACGTGAATTTTTTTTCAAACAAATGGCACAGATCAGACAAATTTTTTAGTGAAACTTAAACAAAATAGTATCACATGAGAGCCAAGCAATAAAAGTAACATTCTTAACTAAATATTAGATGAAATGAAATTCTATCAGGCTGAGGTGGTAGTGTTAATGTGTGGCGTGGCGGTGTGGTGTGTCACTGAAGTGTGATATGTGAGTCAGTCTAGGCCTGACTGATGTGTCATGTGTGTCAGACACGGCGTGGCGCCTCGTGCTCATCCGCCAGCAGGCTGAGGTGGGCGTGCTGCCCGGCAACAAGACGGTCTACAAGATCAGCCGGGTCCTCATCCTCACGCTCAGCCAGGCGCCCACCGGCAGGGACCTCGACATCGATGTGGGTACCAGGGGCCTGTTTCTCAAAATATCTTATGCAAATTTTAGTCTTAAGAAATTCTTAAGAAAATCTTAAGCAAATTTTAGCGATTGCCACACAGCTCTGCCACGACGCCACTCATAATAAACCAAATGATGACATCATGGCGGTCGGCGGTTGAATTTAATTTTTTCAGATCTTTTGTAGGATTAATTTTGGGCTTGAAGTTAAGAAAACTCTGAAAAATAGGCCCCAGGCCCCGACGTTCCTTTTTGCTTGTTTTCGCAGGCATGTTGCTTCTTGTTTTTTGCATGCATGTTGCTTCAAAAAGCAACAATTGTGTCATAAGGGCAATACATGCGGTCACAACAGAAATGGATGCGCTCCCAGTGCAGCCATTGTCAGATGACATTGTAATTGTAGAAATTTTAAATTTTAGCCTCTTTCTGGCAAACATTTATGTTTGAAAGTTTGCATCACTTTGATGGCGCTTGAATTTTGAACTTTAGGCTAAGTGCTAAAATTGACTGAGCATTTTTTTGAGGTCTGCGTAAGTACTTAGATGATGTGAAATTTTGTCAAGGGTTTTTGGCAAGTGCTGTCACTTTGATTGAGTGACGAGCGTTGTCACTTTTATTGAGTGATGAGTGTTGTCAGTTTAATTAAGTGGAAAGCGTTGTCGCTTTAATTGAGTGCTGCGTGTTGCTACATTAAGTGGTGTCACTGTTGTCCGCACAGCCCTGCAGGGACCACTGCTCAGGGCGCACAGTCTGCGCCCAGACAGACTCGAACTCTTCCACCTCCACCTCCTCCACCTCCTCATCACAGAAGTCGCTTCAGAAAACCTGGAACCAATTCAAGCAGGCCGCGGAAAACATCAAACCAAAGAAGGTTGGACAGTCGCTTGATTATGTAGAAATTATGTACCGTAACGGATACATATCCCATGTCGATTATTGTAATTTAGTTATTACTTATTTGAAGATTGGTGAACAGTACATATATTACTACTAGTCTGTGAATTAAATTAATGAGAGAATTTTGTTAGAAGCTTGAATCTAATTGCTAAATATGAGATTTTCTGTGAAGATAATTTGGTATGATTGTCAAGGGTTACGTCGTCTTGATAATTTATCGAGCCTGTACTAGAAAATTCTGCTGAATTTAACGTCGTAGCTATCGTTTAGGTGTGCTATAATTGTTTAAAGCGTTCTCAAAAATTCGCAACGATTATCTGGTGCTAAAAAAACCGTCACAGCGGAACTTTCACACTCAGAAAATCCCACAGGAAAACTTTTCTTTACCGGTATAGATTTCTTTAAAGAAGTATGCGCGTTCTAGCTGCTTGAGGCGATGGGGCTTGAGTCTCCCGATGGCACTGTATGTACTATTACGCATTATATAAAACACTTAGACTACGTAGATCTTAGAATCATCGGTAGCGTAGTGTGGTCACAGTAGCGCATGGCTGACAAATACTCGAACCAGTCGCTTCTCGGTGTGAGCTTGAGTAGACTAGCACACTGCATGTCCAGTTGTGGCAATTTCGCTAGACGTGTAGTCTCTGTTATATCATTCTTACCAGTGTGGAAACCTTTCATATTCATGATTAGTTTTATATTCGTTGGAGTAGTATATACTAACAGAATTTTACTAATAGTAGTATTGGAGGATTAGACTCTAGCTGCTATTTAGGTAGCGTCGTTTAGACTTGTCTGTTGTCGATAGGTTGCAAGCAACTTGTTCCAGGTTGTTGATAGATTGATGTAAAGCTGTAGGCTTATAGAGCATTTTGGTGTCTATAAGAATTTTAGGCTATAGATTCATAATTTAATACATAGATGACGTTTATGGAGATGATTTGCAGCTATATGGAAGTGACCAGCAATTTTGTATCCAATTATGCTTGATCGTCACTGTGTGAGTCTTGCTTGGACTTTGAGATAAGTTAGACTTTACACATTTAAGGACTTTAGATGGATTCAGATAAATGAATCTTATTTGACACTACAGTGACTGTTGGGAATAATGAACCTAGCCTTGTTTACTTTACATTTTGATCGACCTTTTGTATGGTCTAGAGGTGCTGTGATTGTTTTGAAATCTTAGATAAAAAGCAGAGAATAATGTTGAATGGATTGCAAATTCAATGCACATGATAAATTTGTGCCTGCAACATGGAGACAAATTTTTTAACCAATGGCTGAAACTTGTTTAAATGTGAGTGTATGTGACCACCTTGCGTTTATAATTAAATCAGAAAATTATATCCTAAATTTGTTACAGTAAACTTAGTCTGTATTTTGTTTTGAGTGAATCCTTTTTAACACAAATCACTGACGCAATGTTTTTTGCTTTTGATAATTTATTAGCTTCCATTTAAGATTCCCCCTTTGGGAGATCTTGTTGGGTCAACTGGTCAGGCTCAGGTAAGCCTAGATTTACAGGTTTATGAATCTGCCCAACTTAATCATTGGTCGTTGTATTATTGACATTTATTTCGATCCTACCTTAGTTTGAGTTTTATATTGTCGTACATTTCATTTCATTTTAATTAAGATTTAGATTGGGTTCTAAATAAAGCGCTAAAATCTTGATTCGAGTTTGTGATGTCATCTCATCCAATCAGCAAGTTGATATCTAAATCTAAGATTTATTATATGCGATGTGATTGGTTGCTGAAGTGTTAATCTCGGATTAAGCTCTTAAGACTATAGATAAACCCGGCTTTGTTTTTGTATGTAATGCATGCTTTTTCATGATAGCTTTTACCGTATTCCTTTTAATTGGTTATCATCAACGTTTGCAATAGCTTTGGTTTTATCGTGCAGTTCCATATTTTACACTCGTTTTATAAGTTACGGTAACTGTTATATTGCGAGTCACTAATAATGTTTGGTAATAATGGCGGTTAATTTGTTGTTCTTAAGTTTTTTTGTTGTTTTTTAAAGAAGAGGTGTATCAAATTTTTTTTGTTTTAAATATTGTGCGGATTCTTTAATTTAAAAAAGAAAGATGTTTAGCACAGTTCTAGCAAAATTGTGAAAGCCAGAATTAAGTTCTAACGGAAGTACAGTTTTGAACTATGAAGCTACTTGACTTTAGATATTATAGGTGTAGTTGTATGGTTTGTTATATTGATGAGAACTTTAAAGAAGCGGCTATTTCCTGCTTTATCAAGTACTGCACTGACTAGATCTACTAGATTTCTTTACTTCCTGATATCGCAGACGTCTCAAGCTTCTTGTTTCTCTATTTGCCACCGGTGCTGTCATTCATATTTAAGGAGTTAATTCTGTGTTGTGTGCCCAACGATCTACTAAGTGGTGAATTGTGTGGATTCTCTTCTCTAATATTAATGTCCTACTTTATTCCGTTGTGCTTTTTCTCTTACGATTTAGATGACGGCTAGCCGTGCACTATAATGTTTTCATTGAAGGATGGTGTATACACTACGGTCTATAATCCAGATCATATATCGGGCATTGACTGCCGCCGGATTGGCTAGATAGGCCTATACATGTAATTATTTGAAATTATTTTTTTTTAGCATTTGTGCAATATTAACTCAGTTCAATTCATGTAATACATTTGTGTAGTGGCTCTTTAAATTATAACTTGGCTGATATACTACTTTTGTCTCTCTGCTGATGTGTACTGTGTGTGTATCTGCTATGCCAGCCTTCCTGGTGATTGTATTTTGAAATGTTATTTTATTACTTATTGCATCCGGGCTTGTTTTCAGAAAGACAACAAAGAAAAAGAGAAGTTTGAAAGAAAAGTTTTAGAAGTATGTATGAATATCATTTGTTTAAGAGTCAATGGCTTTAAAAAGAAGTCACTCATCAAACGGTGTAAAATCAATGTCTGATTTATAGTTCTTAGCGGTCTGCAAATTTAGTCACAGCCCCTGATCATAATATTCATTATTGAACAAGGGCCACAATCCTTTCAATAATTTCGCAGTGACATCAGTTGCAGGTCTTCGCCAGCACTCTTGTCAATGTAATTGGGTTTAGTGTCGGTTTAGTCCTCTAATGGACAGTCCATCATCAATGGCTAATGCTCATTTGTGCCTCTTTCTTGATTTTTGTATCAAGCCTCTCAGCTGTGTCTGCAGCAATTTCTCTTTCATTTATATTCAAAGATTCCACTTTTTAGAATAGTCCAGCACTGGTGTTCTATAATAACTATTGTATGTCGGTTCAATCGGCGCTGATTCTGGTCTATTTATTTCATCCAATACCAACAGAGAGTTGAGAATTGAATTTGAGGTCGAAATTGACGTCATTGGCTGAACGTTGTCCAGCCAATGAGAGCAGGGAAATATTGATCTGAGATCTTATTGATCTGAGATGTTTTACGTGAGATGATTGGTTATTGAGATATTGAGCTTGGATTAAAATCGTAACTTTGTCATTGAACAATCGAGTGCACATGAAGAGGTAGTTTCTATGTTCAAGAACTTCTAATATTACTACCATGCTACGTATTCCTTGCTTGTTTTTGTCCAAGGGGTAGTTCTTACATTCAATAGCTCTTAATGCTACAAGTTATCCTACTTACGCAGTGTCTGTCTTGTCTGAGGCGATGGTTGACATGTTTAGTGACTTATAATACTGCTAGACTTAGACCTGTCTGTTGTCTAAGGAGGTGGTTTGCATGTTTAATTACTCCTCAGACTACTACTACTACCCTACTACCGGACTAAACTACTATCGGACTAAACTACTACCCTACTGACACCGTGTCTGTGTGTGGTCTAAGGAGGTAGTTCGCATGTTCAATTACTCCTAATACTATTACTGTGCTGTGTGTTGCTAAGGAGGTAGTGCGCATGTTCAATGACTCCGAGTCGTTCTACTACAGTCCTCACGCTGACATCACCAACACGATGCAGCGTGAGCAGAGCCTCGCTGCCAACAGGGAAACGCCGCTGTGGGAGCGCGCCGACGACAGATTCTTCTGGAACAAGACTATGCTTCAGGACCTCGTCGACTCCAAGGTTGACATCTAAACTGTCTGTTTGAATTCAGTTTTCTCTAATGGCCTCGCCTCATTCATGAAAAGCAAAATGAGAAATTTTTATCTTGATAAGTTTATATGCAGATATTGAAAGAATCTTGTTGTCTGTTATTTGAAACTCCGCACTGTCCCGTGCGAGTTGAATGGTGACATGATAGTTTTTATTGCGCTGTTACATACAAAAAGGTGAATGAATTTTAGTTTTGAAATCTTACTTCTGGCAAATCTGTTATTAGGGCTGCATAGCCACATGATATCTTGTATTATCGCTGATCTATATCGAAAGGCAAGAGTAATTATCCCATGAGAAGTTTTTTATTCTCTTGTGCTTAACCGTATTGTTTCGCATGTTTTGCACTATTACCTTATAGGCTATTGTTTATAAATTGTGCCATTATTTGTATTTGTTGCCGTATTTACCTGTGTCTGAAACATTAATCTCGAAGAAGAAAAACAGAAATAACTACAAGAAATGTCGCCTGTGCTGTTCAGAACGAGCTGTGTGAGACATGGCTGGTGCCAGTGATCCAAGGCTTCGTGCAGATCGAGTCCTGTCCCATTCAGTTTGAGGACGACTTTGACACTTTCAGTGGGAGTGGGGGGGGCACCTCTGACCTCTACAAGCAGCTCCAGTTCAAACTCTGCATCGTCTCCAGACGGAGTCGCTTCAGGGCCGGTCTGTCGCTGAATGATAATATAAAAATAATAATAGGTGTAGGAAATAAGGAGTAAGTGTGGATTTTGAGTCAAAGAGCTTCATAGTCTAAAGATCATAATATTATCAGGAGCCCTCTCCAAGGCTTTCTATTTAAAGAATGATTACCATTATATTGTAATTTAATTAAACATTTGATAATAAATTCTCTTACTTTGATCATTATATGCTGAAAATAATGTTGATGTTTTGTTTGACTCCAGCCTTGTCTTTCATGTTGATAACTGCGCAAAGTACAGCGAAGCTATATTTCCTAAAAGGCACACCATATGATACCTAGTTGTTCCTTACCCTCTTATAGTGCCCTCACACCTTTCGGTCAAAACGAAGGAAGTTTACCATGGCATTCGTGTGAGAGAATAGACACGGTATCGCTGCGTGCTCGCGCATTTGGTCAAACAAATGCCAACCACCATCGTTAAGGTCACTGTGACCTTAACAAAAAGAATGCTGTATGCAGCATTCATCGTTAAGGATCATGACGTCAGGTCTGCGCCAAGACAAGCGACCGCAAGCAGTCAGCGGCTCGACGTTCTATAGTAATCTATACGGACTTTAGTCCTTTATGACAAAACTTCCTTTGTTCTGATCGCAAGGTGTGCACGCGCTTTTAAACGTCGCTAAATGATTGAGCTCCCGCGCTATGGGTGTTACTGGTTACAGTAACGGCCAACGCGATGATCTTCTTCTTCCTGTTCTTTGCAGGGACGCGATACAAGCGGCGAGGGGTGGACGAGGAGGGGCACACAGCCAACTACGTCGAAACTGAGCAGGTGTTTTAATTTTTTGTTTAAATATTTACTGTTGTTATAAAGCCGTAGAATGCGGATAGACTCCTGATTATATATTGTATTGTGTTGCTGTAATAGTTCTAAAATTAATATTTTCAAATGTAATATATAATATACATTCCAATAGTAATGTTCTATTGAACACGTTCCTTTAATAGTATTGTTGATAACGGTGTAATCATGTTGGTGTAGTAGTGAGTATGATTTAATTCAAGTTGCGTGAATGCGGCGTGGATACATTTCCTTGTTATCTATATCTTCTTGTGTTTCTAGTTTAATGGTATCATCCTTTTCGAGTTTCAAACTTAATGAGATCTTAAATTTCTTTTTTTTTGCATTTGTAATAGACCTTGGTTTATGATACTTTACCAACCTAATGAGTTCTTGTTTGCTGTGGCAATGCTGTGAAGTCATTGTGCTTCTTTGCGTCTGTTTCAGATACTTGAGTTCACGAGTCACATCGTGTCCTTTGTCCAAGTCCGCGGCTCAGTTCCTTTGTTCTGGAGTCAGACGGGCATCAAATACAAGCCACCACCGAGGATCGAGCGAGGTTTTAACCATGGATTGAGCTAGATTTAAACCAAGAGTTTTGAGTGAGGTATATACTAAGCTTCGACTGAGGTTTGAATCGTGGATTGCGCAAAGTTTAGGGTAAATTTAGTAGGGTTAGTTTATGGTAAGTGGGGTAAGTATGGTAGGTAGGGTGATGCTGTATTGTGATCATGCGTACGTAACCAGGAGAATTTTAACCCATCGGGGGAAAGACTTACATTGCAGATCAACGTGACCCAGATCTCACGGCTGACGACTGGTTGTGTTTGTATCCACACGGCTGACGGCTGGTTGTGTTTGTATCCACACGGCTGACGACTGGTTTTGTTTGTATCCACACGGCTGACGACTGGTTGTGTTTGTATCCACACGGCTGACGACTGGTTGTGCTTGTATCCACACGGCTGACGACTGGTTGTGTTTGTATCCACATGGCTGACGACTGGTTGTGCTTGTATCCACACGGCTGATGACTGGTTGTGGTAGGGGAGGAGGAGAACCACTCTGCGTTCAGTCGTTACTTCTTTGGTTCTTAGTGTTCACTGATGACTGGGTGTGGTAGGGGAGGATGAGAACCACTCTGCGTTCTCTCGCCACTTCTGCGCCCAGCTGGCGGCGTACGGCAGCGTGACGTCCGTGTGTCTCGTCGACCGGCTCGGCAAGGAGAAGGTGATTGCGGACGCCTTCCTCAAACACATCCTCACGTACAACGACTCGCGGCTCTCCTATGTCGCCTTCGACTTTCACGAATATTGGTAACGATGTAATTGTAATACGCAATAGCACTGAAACAGATTACGTACAAGTGGGATGACAACCAATAGCGGAGCAAATGAAAGTATGTCCTCTCTAATCCTAGAATTATCCAACTCTAAATTAATCCTAACCACAAATTAATCATATACTAATTGACCCTTATCCTAAACTAAGCATAAATTACTATAATAATAATACGCAGGCTGGCTCGATATGGTGCCATTTAAATTTTTGTTTTCTGCGTTAATTAAATATGAATACTTTAGCATCAACAAATAGCATTAATAAATGCAGTGAAATTTACTATAGTTTCTAATTGAGCGAATGAACAGAACCTTGAATAACCAATCTTTTCCTTTGCGTTGAATAACCAATCTTTTCCTTTGCGTTGAATAACCAATCTTTTCCTTTGCGTTGAATAACCAATCTTTTCTTTTGCGTGTGCTTACAAATAAGTGTTGAGTGAATTGTAAGCAATTTATTTATTATGATTGTTGTCGTTTGTTGCTGCTGTGCAGTCGGGGGATGAGGTTTGAGAACGTGAGTCTGTTGACCGAACACATCATGGACATGATACGTGACATGCGATACTGCTGGTTCGATCTTCTTCTTTCGTCTTCTTTGCGTTTTGATTTTGTTTTCTGCATCTATTGTATTCGTATATATTTATGGATGATTGCTATTTTTTTTGATTATAATCAAGCCATATTTCACTATGTTTTATATATTTGCCCGCGTGTGATTTTAATTACAAAGTTTATGTAAGAGCCGTGATCCATGAAAAACTGCACGATTAAATAAGGCGCTGCAAATTTAATGTAACTCTTTTTTAAGGATCTGTGAAAACGACTAATAAAAACAGTGCGATTGATAAAATTGTAAAAATATTAATGGCGCATTTTTAAGACCCCGCTGTGTATGCATACAGGGTGGACCAAAATGGCACGATATGCGAGCAGAACGGCGTGTTTCGCGTCAACTGCATCGACTGCCTCGACAGAACCAACATCGTTCAGAGCGCCATCGCTCGCATTGTGCTCGAGATACAGGTGCCATCTGTCTGATCGTTGTTCTCGCCTTTCACATTAATTAACAAGTGCTTTATCAGACGGTCTTCCCTGGTGTTATCATTAATGCAGTATTCAAGGGTATGTGAGGGTATATTCCTTCTATTAGTGGTTTTTTCTTGCGCAACCACTGGTTTCCTTACGTCTTGGCACATACATGTACACCTCTGTTAGATCATTTTCATGCAATTCACGCTACAACCCGCAAGCCAGTGCGTTTCATGAATATCGAATGAAGGTAGTAATTTCTAATTAAGCGACGCTAATCACCAATTAAATGCGGTGTCGGAGAAACCCACGCCACAAAGTTGTAGAGTGTATAGCTTGAGATTCAGGTTATCGTAGAGATGACTTGGATCACAGCGCTTTATGAATAGTCTGAATAGAACGTAGAAATAAATATAAATAGATACCGTAAGTCATGTTGTTGGTGGCAGTGTCGCAAGCTGGGCCTACTGTCCCCTGAGCGCCAACTGGCGTCAAACTGTCGCACCCTCTACCAGCAGATGTGGGCCAACAACGGCGACATTATCAGTCGCCAGTACGCCGGCACTGCCGCTCTCAAGGTACTACTACTCCTCTGCTGCCTTCAAGCTTCTTTTGTTCGCGTTGTTTACACGATGGTCCAAAGAGTAACGCTACGTTCACATTTTCTACACACTATTATGACTTAGGTGTCTGGATGCTTAAGAGAGCACCTTGTGCATGGATTACTGACATTGTTGGGATTTGAATCATAAATTGTTTGAGTGCTCCGCAAATTGAATTGTATTTGTAGTAGTTGTAGGAGTTCAGGCTAAGTGTGAAAGAAATAGGCAAGACATTTCTATGGATCACAGTGTATATAAAGTTGAATAAAGCAATTCTTATTGCAAATTTTGATACGTCATCTAATGTCAATAAAATTAAAAATAAATTCAGGCTCTGCAGAGAAGAGGAAAATTTATCATAAAAGATTACTTGATTGCAAGTGAAAATCTGCTTGCTTTTTTTACCGTGCAGCCAAATTAGTAATAACAGACCCTTCGAAAATGGATATAATAATATTGGTGTCGTGTTTTCCAGGGTGACTACACACGGACGGGAGAGCGGCGGTTTGCTGGAATGATGAAGGACGGAGTTAACTCCGCCAACAGGTGGCGCCAATGTTCCGATGTTGTTCTATTCCATACTACCTTTTTTTGTATTCCAAGGGAAAACTTCTGAGCATTTTAATACTCTTGTGTGGAAACGAATACATGCAATATTCTGTTACTTGTAAATACAGGTATTTTGTTACTTATAAATACAGGTATTTTGTTACTTATAAATACAGGTATTCTGTTACTTTTAAATACAGATATTCTGTTACTTATAAATACAAGTATCTTGTTACTTATAACCTCTTATAGCCCCCTGTACAATAAAGTGTTGGGATAATGCGTACAGAACAAGGTAAGTTCTGACCAATCGGATTGCAGGAAAAATGAAGATTGTGAGAACATTTGATTCGAGATTAACTTGTCTCAGATCTCAGCTCGTAAATATTAGCAGTTCCAAAATTCATCTAATAAGATAATAATAATATTTGCAGGACTAGATCTGAAAATGGAACAAGAAATATCAATATTATTTTAACATTATTTTAGGGTTACTTATCTTCATGCGTTTAATTATCTGTTGCTGCCGCCCTGGCAGGTACTACATAAATCGTGTGAAGGACGTGTACCGACAAGCGACGATAGACCTCCTGCTGGGCAACAAGGTGACGGAGGAGGATATAAGTGTGCTGAGGGGGGGCGGGGGGCTGGGGGAGGGCGCAGGGGGGGAGGACGACACCGAGGCTCTCGTGCAGAAGGAGGAAAACCTCAAAGTGCTTATTGACGAATGTGAGCCGGGGGGGGGGGGGAGAGGGGGTGTGAGCTTGCTTTTAGGGTTGAATATTTTATGTATAACCAGTGTTGATAATGTTTGGGCCATTTACTGAGATAAAGTGATGCTAGAAATCCTTCAGTAAATTAGTGCAGTATTAGTGCAGTCACAGGTTACTTGTTTTTGTTTTTAATTTAGCTACATTGTTGATTTTTTACTTCTTACTGATCTTGAAGCACGGCCATTAATAAAACTGAGATAAATGCTGACGCTCTGTGTTTTGAGAGAAGGTGGAGAGGAGAAGATTTGATTCTAATCAAAAGTGTGCACCTACTATTTATCGACGGTTTGACGGAGTCTGAGTTATTGGATATCGGACTTGCAGTAGACACATTCTAAAACTTCCTAAAATTGGATTTAGGAAGTAGAACTTCCCAAATCAGGCAGCCATAATACTCACTGTCCCTTCTTTTTTCATGAACTTTCACCTCTCCTCCGTTTGAGCTCACTCTTTACAAGCATTGTGACAAGGTATTCTACTATGTGTCCAGTATGAGGAGGTGTCTTCTCTGATGACGTTTTCGGACTCTGCAACGACTCTAAAGCTATTGCGATTATTTTACAATATTTTTTTTTTTGATATGTGGGTGTGGTGTGCAGGCAAGAAGATGTTGATCACGGAGGCAGACGAGTGTTTGGGGGGATGGGGGCTGATCAACTGTGAGGACCTGACGGAGGACCCCTCCCAGCACGACATGGACTCCATCCTCCTGCTCTCGCAGAAGGCCTACTACATCGCGCAGTAAGACTTACTACATCGCGCAGTAAGACTTACTACATCGTGCAGTAAGACTACTACATCGTGCAGTAAGACTTACTACATCGTGCAGTTTGATCTGTTGCTCAGTAGGATGTGCTGCATTGCGCAATGAGACTTACTACTTCCCATAGTAAGACTTACTACATCGCACGGTAAGCCTTAGTACATCACACAGCAGGACATCGCGCAGTAAGACTACTACATCATGCAGTAAGACTTACTACATCGTGCAGTAAAATTAGGCATATTCCGCCTGCTAAACTTAAGTCTAGATCTGAACAGTCATGTATATGTATTTGATGTTTAGCTATGACGATGAGATTGATCAAGTGACGAGCTATCAGGAAGTTCTGCTTGAGGAGCTCGATCGCATTGAACTTGGTCAGTTGTGAACGCCACAGCTTTATAGCAGCATTTTGTGAGAATCTCATGTAACATTTCACTATAAGAATGTTTTTAAGCAGTTCCACGCCAAACAATTTGTCCAGCTGTAGAGTTATTTTTTGCAATAACTTTGAAATTAATTTCCTTTATTATCCCTATTATTATTATTGCTTTAAGCTGAAAATTTAATATGAACACACGATGATTTAAACAACAACTTTGCTATTAAGATATTTATAATTTGCAGGCGTATAATTACAAATTTGGCACCAGCATTACATAAATATTAAGGAGTATGTTGCGTGGGCGAGAGTTCTTCCCACACACGCAACATTGACGTGATATGTGCGCTATTTTGTCTCTCCTAAAATTTTTGGCTGCGTGTTGGCAGGAGTGCTGTCTTTATCCTCCAAATCGCGTCAGATGTGCGTGCGCGTGCACTACACACACGACGTCAACCGCTCGCACTTCCACACTTTCTGCACGACTAATACACGACTCTTCAACAACATCGTCGTCGTCATACGCAACGAGGATGAAGCAAAGGGTTAGATAATCAACGATCGGTTGATCTCTGATCAATCATCAGTTGATCTCTGATCAATAAACTAAAAAAACTAAGCTCCTTTTTATCGTGTAATCTGTTAATGTTAATTGTCCATGTTTTCACACAGGTTTATACGTTTTCGCCCGCCGTGATCAGGACTGCTGGAGCTGAGTTTTTATGGCCAGATGCCCTTCCTGACACCAACCAAATAAATAATTATCTGGCACGGGGTTAGCAGCTAGCGACACTTGTGTTTTTAACAGCCTTACTGCAGGGCCTGTAACGCAGGGTTTCATAGTTGTCGATGCGGATCATTCATCTCTGATCAATGATCAGTTGATCTCTGATCAATGATTAGTTGATTTCTGAGCAATGATTAATTGATCTCTGATCAAGGATAATTGATCATAATTATTACTTTTTCAAAACAATTTCTATGATGTTAATTATAATTAACAGTAATTATGGCTGACGTTTTTTGTAGAACTAACTTCGCACGACTTTGAATCTTGTAGACTCGGCTTTTCAATAGATTATTAAGAATCTATTGATTATTTTTTGTATGAACTGTTATGTTTTGAGCTGGTGTTTGTTTAATGCACATATTCAAATGATCATGAGAAGGTGAACTTTAAAGACCGTATTCTGTTTGCAGAGTCCTTAAGGGCGATCGCTGAATCGTTTCTAGCTGCCAGAAAGTTGATCAACAAGGAGCTCGTTATTGCAGAAAACAAACTCGACCGGTAAGGAATCTGGCTGTATAGAATCCTAGTTTAAACATTGAAATGTTTTAACATTTAAAACACTTTTTGTCAATAGTTATCATTCAAAGGATATGTACCTGTGCATTTGTTTTGTACGGCTTTATCTGTTTTCAGTGTAAAGTGTACAATGTTCCGCTGACTGCAATGGTGCCCAGGGTCACTGTTGTAACTTGTGTGCATCTGATCTGTGACTAGTCAGCTTGCGTGAAGCATCACGTAATCAATATCTAAGCGTGTTTCACACTCACTGATTGGCTGCTCTGTGAACTCTAATACTGTCTTTGTTCCACAGCAAAAAGAGTCGTCCCCACCTGGGCATCATCGACATCGCGTGCCAGGCCACGGAGCAGGTCGAGTCCTCCCTGCTTCCCATCTCGCGCGACCCCTCCTCTCACTCCCTACGCACCGTCCGCCTCTCCCCCAGCATGCACCGCAAGGCCTCCCCCACCCCCTCACCCAAGCTTCCCCCCAAACGCCCCCTTGCCTCCACCGCGCAGGCGAAGCTCGGAAACATCAGACGCACGATGGCGGAGATGATTCCGGTCAAGAAGCTCCAGCTGAGCAACCTGAGGCTGAAGATTGCGCCGACGCGCATGTTTCTTTCAACTGCCACGCTGCGGAAAGATGACCGACGCGAAGGGTCGCCGGATGTTGCGGATCATTTCGGGCTGAAGCCGGAAAGTTTGTCGCTGGGGAGAGGTACTGTGGGCGGGGGGGGAACGCAGGAGTTGCTTAGCAACAGTGACAGCGAGTTGAGCATTGGGTCGGATCTGGAGATTTTGATGCAGGGGGGGGACAGCTACGTGGTTCTGCGTTCGTGTGGGATACTGTGCACGAGTGCGCGGCAAGTCCTATCTACCCTTCTGCAAAATGGACCGGTCCGGCATGATGTGCCCAAGGAATCCAGCGACACTACGGCGACTAAAACAAGAACGCTGTCTGAGAATATTGCGACGAAGACCGATGGCTGTCCACAGGGAAGTATTGCGAAGGGAGTGCTGCAAGACGGCTTGCTGGCAAGGAAGCGCGAGCAGCTGATTGCGCAGTATCGGTCGCGCTCTTTGGATCTGGATGTACGACTAAGAAACAAACTCTTGGCTACACCCGCTGAACAGTTGGAGACTAGAAGCGATGTGGCAAATAAAATTGTCAATTCGTCCGATGTAAAACAAAATAGATCTGGATTTTATCTGTCTGAGACTGATCGTGCAACTAGGGATCGTATTGTAGCCGGCGAATCAGCAGCAGGACCCTCAGCGACGGGCGATCTGATCGATTTTGAGGATGTCGACATTGATCCGCTGCGACTCTGTAACGGACGTGACGCGGTCAGCGACAGAAGCGACGACGACGCAGACATCGAACTCAACCCTCTCTGCACCGAATCCATCCTCAGTGGAATCACTCCGGAATACAGCGGCGATTCTGGGAGAGATTCCGGCTTTGACTCGGGCAAGAATTCCGCAAGGGACACCGGGCGGCAAGCATCATCGAAGGGAATCAGCGGGGAAATCTCTGTGAACAATCCGTCCGGTCCCGAGCCATCGGGCAATCACTCGGGGGCAGACATCAACGAAGAAACGAGTGACATGGCTTTCGGCGGCGCCCGACTAACTAAACGTCGTCCGACGATAATGCTCGATGACAAGGAGGTCACGACCCCGAGCCACCCCCCGCTGGAGCGCCGGCGTTCCCTCCTCAAGCTGTCGTACAGCGAGGGGGCGCTGGCTGCGCAGGGGGGCCCCGGGGATACGGTGACCCTGGACTCGGATGAGCTGGACGACCTTGACACGGAGGAGCTGGCTGGGGCCGTGGCGCAGGGATCGGCTTTTGCGAAGTTGCGCGTGAGGATGGCGAGCCTCGCACTGCCCGCCATGCAGCAGCCCATCGCGCAGCAGAGGGCGCTGCAGCAGACTGCGAGGAACAACGCAAATAAGTCACGACTGAGGTTCAGGGAGTGCAAGACGAGGATACTGCTGCTGTGAGGGGAATACGGAGTATCGTCGGATGTGGAATGCTGTGAGGAGAAGATGTACAATATCGTCTGATGTGTACGAGTGTGTAGAGCGGTGAGGAGGAGATGCATAATATCGTCTGATGTGTGCGAGTGTATGGAGTAGCATGGTGTTGTGGTTAAAACACTGAAGAAGTAATGATAATTCTTTAGTTCTTAGTGTAAGTTTTGTGCGCCGTTGTATCATATACAATAGAGAGCTTGAGATGACGCCAACTGGTAATAATCGTGTGTTACAGTTTAATTTAGAATGTTCTGAACTATCTTCTGTACATTTCAACGTTATTTAAATTTGTGCTAGACCTTAAATCTGCAAGAAATTGATCTTTTACACTTTTATCTTTTGCGTAGTGGATTACTTTAGGTATTGTTTGCATCAAAAATGTTTGAGAGATATTTAGGATCAAATTTTTGTATAGATTGAAGATGCAAATAGCATGTTTTGTTAGGCATAAAAATTAAGTCGAATTGTAGCTAGCCGATAAGCAATGATCAAGCGCCAAGATAGGGGTCTTTTTATTTGATTAAAACATTAATTTTTTGTGACTTATATTATTACCTTGATTTTAATATTATTAATCTGGTAGTCCGTTACAGATTTACTGTATAGCGTTTTTACAATAAACGAAAAAGTACAAGTAGCTCATCTGACTACTTATAAACAATATCTATGAAAGCCTCTATAACTCCACTCAGTGTTGATTAGATGTGAATAGTAACTGTTAGATAACCACGTAGATTAACTTTAGCATCAAGATTTGTATATATGACAATATTTTATTTTAAGGCTGTTGCTGTATATTTTCATTTCCTATGCACAGCAGCGCATACATTATAGTTTAGATCGTTGTGTACTAGGTCCGCGATGACGTCATTAGGCCAGTGGACTGTAAATTACTATATTTTAATATTGTGTCGATAATTAGTGTGGCACTCTGTTGTTAGCATCTCAGCTTCGCTAGTCGAACCGTTGGACTGTATTGCAGTAAAATAAATTTGTAAGCTCTATCTTGCTCGCTGTTGTGCATTTGTTCCATTAGTTCTAGCTTGCGCAACCTGGCTGCTCGCTGTCTACTTGCTGTATTATATTTTGTGCCGTAATCCGTGTTGTTCCTTAGGATTAGCTGAGATGTCACGTCCCGAATGAGTTGCTAGTGCTGTGAAGAGTTTTGTGAAATTGCGCATTTTTGAATTGTTTATTTGTACCATAGTTAACGCGATTCCAGAGACGTTTTATTGCGGTGTGTGGTTCTACGCTATGAGGCAAGATCACAGAAAAACTTTGCATTAAGTTGTTGCTTCTTCTCAAAATTATGAATCCTTACATCTGCGTGCGTGATTAGTGCAAATTGTTAAACGAAGATCAAATTTTGTACGCTACTGTTCAATGGTCTCTTGTTTGTTTCAGTATTAATGGATCATTATTTCATATAATGTTACCTACCTCCTTAACTCTGATCATGTATTTGTCAATTCTATAGCAGATATTAGATATCAATGCTTGTACTTTTTAGTACGAGCTTCATATTGTTTAGGTTACATTATTTTAATACTATTATCGCGATAGTAGAAAGCCTAATATGTACGTGGGTTGAAGTGCTCAAAAATACTTTATCGGTACTCGTGGATAATGATTGGTTCGTATTGTCACAATAATTACTGTCAAATCAAAGAATGTCTTTTGGCTATTTCTCAGGTGTTGTTGGAGTCACTTGATTGGTTGATCATTGACAAGATCATTGTTTTGAGAAATTGAACATCAGTTTATGTCAATGCTTGCCATACGTACAACTGTGGTCATTGATAATGCATGTATCTACAGTGATCATGAATATGTGAATTGATAGTCAGTTGATCAAATTTATTGAGTCAAATAGTACTGAATCAAAGTGAACTGTTTGGTTGAAATGTAAATATTATGAAAGCATAAGAAGTCATATTAAAATAGAAGAATGTAGATGAGTAAATCTTATGGCGTCTTATATGAAAAATATAGACCCCCTGTGACGGGTTGATACTTTTGAGTTTTGTCTATTATAACTGTAAAATCATGAGTTTCGTGATGTTAGAACAGACCCAACAATGATAGACACAACAAGTGTCAAAGGGTAGTATTCGAAGTTTACATTGACTAGTTTACATTGACTAGTTTACATTGTTGCACTCCTAGTTATGTGAACTCCTTTCTTACTGTCCGATTAGATGGGAGCTTGAGACTTCTTCAATGTTGAAGTCTTTGCTCGACTCTGCGTTATGGCTATGTAGAATTTTTATGCTTGATTCTTGCTAAATTGTTTTACATACTTTTAGCATGATTCTTATCCAATTGCTAAACTAGTGCATCAGATTTTCGACAAGAATGTGGAAAGCTTTTGATAACAATTTTTGCGTCAAAGTCTACATTTTTCATGTATTGGTGAGGTATGAATATATCTGAATTGCTGAATTGTGTTGCGTAGGCCTGCTATCTTGAAAATTCCTAAATACACGCAGTGGTCCAAGAAAAATGCCTCACTTCCACTGTCTACACTTTACTATAGTTATGCGAACAGGTGTATACAGCTTCTACTAATATTATTCAATTTGCACGCAATTTAAACAGAGATATGGTCCAGGTGTCACTAGGCGAAATAATATTTGTGGCGTTTGTTCAAAATGCCATTTCAAGCGTCTATAAGCAAGCCGACGCTATAGTGTTTTCTAAGTATGGGGTCATTTTTTTGGTCCACGGTGTACAAGTCGGTATTCGTATTAGGCCCTATAGTTAGATAAAATCCATATGTTTCAAATGCTTTCTGATCGAACATATTGAACTTGACGCTGCTATTGTAATTGTCACTGTTGATTTTGTTATGAAGCGGCTTAGATTTTAATTTCTTAGGATGATTGATATTGAGGTCATCGATTTTGCTAGTGAATCACTTATTTTGATACTCAATTTAAAACAATTGTTATTGTTCAGGTGATCTAGTGTTAAGTCTTACAGGGGCATAGGCCTACTGACCTTCATCGTTTATTTTTAGCTCATACATGTAAGCTAAGCTACTTGTATACATGTACTGCAGGCATACGTTGTATTATTTTGCTCGGCTGTTGGCTCTAAATATCTCTTTGAAGAGAGTCACAACAATTTTAGAACGCAAAATCTATTAGACTGATCAGTTAAATGCCGTTTGCATGAAAAATGTGATTTTTGTTTCTGACTTCACCTTATTAACTCTCTGAGATACCAATTATGCGCCCGAACCCGGGCAGTAAATTTATGCTACAGTGTACAATAATAATGCATTTCCTGAGGTAGGTTAATCTATGATTTGTTACAACAGTCATTGTTGGCCATGAAATAAATTTCTGTGTCTGATCACGTGATAGCCTAGCTCCGCCTTTGCATGCCAGAGGGCAGACAGGCAGGGGACAAGCAAACTGCCGGGTGGTAGCGCAGCGTTCAGCGCAGTAAGAAACAATAGAAATATTACAATTGCCGTGAAATTTAGCGTAGGCCCAATGCTGAAAACATTTTGGCTGAATTTTTGAGATAGAGGTTGTAAGAAATCTGATGCTGGCATCATTTGGATGTTCTCAAATAAAATTTGCAAGATTTTGCGTAACTTTCGTGCTTTTGTTTCTGGTCACACCTTTCTCTAACGCAATTTAAATTTAAATTAAATTGAAAAAATTGAAAAATTAATTTAATTTCAATATCATTTTACATGCTAGTGTTTCTGTAATTGTTTGTCGATGGCACTGAGCCCAGCTGTCAGGACTCCAGTCCCTGCGACCCCCTTAGTTTCGCCGCCGGTGACGCAGTTTTACCGACGCAAGCTGCCGCACATGTCGATATCGTTCTGCTCGACGGAGGGGAAGGTCCTCTTCAGGGAGGCGCTGCTTGCAGGGGACATGGAGGCTTACTTTGGACTGGCATCGCAGTTTCGCACCCAGGAGGAGCCGGCCTACTGCGGCCTGTCGACCCTTGTCATGGTTCTCAACACTCTCGAGGTGGGTGATAAGTGCGCCTCAGTTTATTGTATTTATATATTTTATGCGAATTTAATTCAGTATAATTACTATCGGTTGATATAAGTCTAGAGTTGACCATGACACAGTAATTTGATTTGGTGGATATTCCAAACTAAATATTCTTCAATGCTCTTTCAATATCCTTGAAATTTCAATGATGTTGAATGTCTCTAAAATTGTGCCGAGGTTTTCAGTAGAACGTCAATATTTTCAAGGCTAACTAAAAAGTGATCACTTGCAGGTCGACCCTCAGCGGGTGTGGAAGGGCCCGTGGCGCTGGTATCACGAGAATATGCTCGACTGCTGCGTTCCCCTGGAGGTCATTGAGCGCGCCGGGGTCACGCTCGACCAGTTCGCCTGCCTCGCCGCCTGCAACACTCTCCGCGTGGACGCCACGCGCGCTGACGCCTCTACCACGTCGGAGGCATTCCGTGCGCGCGTTAAATGCTCGTGCACGCGCGCGGACGAAGTGGTGGTGGTGTCGTATTCGCGAGCAGCCCTGGGACAGAGCGGTGGGGGGCATTTTTCGCCAGTCGGGGGATATCACGCAGGGAGGGACCTGGTGTTGATATTGGACGTGGCGCGGTTCAAGTATCCGCCGCATTGGGTGCCGCTGGAGAGCTTGTACGCCGCCATGCAGAGCATCGACAAAGTCACTGGTAAGCCAGACTGCCGCGGAGCATTCTAACTTATCCTTAACTTGCTAACATATTTTCAATTTTTTTCTGTGGACCTACAAGGTAGCTGGTTCACTAGAGTCATTTTTTATGATGGTTTCTATTCAAAATTTCAACTGCATGTTTTTTGGTAGTGGTAATTCCATGATTATATGTTTGTCATTGTGTTAATTTCAGAAGATCGTGCTGTCTTTAAGTTTATTTACTCAGTGTTGCCCAGCCTCATCGTCTTTAAACGAGAATCAAAAAGGAAGATTTTAGTATGGTGTGGGATCTCTACTTAATTCAATTGAAATTTGAGAGTTGTGAATAATTGAGCGCGATTTAATAACTTACTATAATCTGAAATGTTTCAAATGGCATATTCATTAAGTTGGCTTATTTAAGTTCAAGGCTGATTGTTTTGATGGTTTGCACTGATACGTACTTTAGCGTGGCGCCTGTATATCTCCAGTGACGCCCATTGCTTGCTCCCACTCTGCAGGTTTGCCGCGCGGATATCTGACACTCTCCAAGACCTCCGCCCTACCCACTGTTCTATTCCGCTTCTCCCCGCGCTTCAGCGTCACCGGCTCCTCCTGGGAGTCGGGGGCTCGCGCGCACCTTGTCGACTTCGACCGCCAGTGGACGACCTTTCTCTCAACCCCTCTAGCTTCTCTCTGCCTCAACTCCGCCGGAGTGGTGGAGGCGGCGGTGGAGAGGCTAGTGGAGATACAGGATTCGTTCGGGGGTTCGTTTAGCTTACTGGAAAGGCAGCTGGACGTTGATTGTACGACGGGTGACGCTCTGCATCGCTGCGTCGCGCTGGAGCTGACGACTGCGCTCGAGGGCTTGGCTGTGTCCGGCGTGGTGAGGGCCGCGCTTGATCGCCGCTCTGGAGCGTCGGGTAAAGGTCTAATGTACGATGGAGCGAATCAGCTGGAGGATCGAGCCAATAGGCGTGGAGACCAATCAAATCAGCTGGTTGACCAATCAAATAAGCTGGATAATGATCAGCAGAGTGACCAGATGAGTCGAAAGGTTTGTCAAAGCGATACGAGTGGGTTTAGCTGTCAGTTATCACGCTGGCATCACATGGTGGCCTTGCTGCTCTTCTGGCCATACGAGGACAATTCTCTGAGGTCTTCAGGTCAGGCTGTGGTATCAGAAATGGTAGAAAGTACGGTATTCAAATGTGTAGCGGGGGATCAGGGTAATGGAGATGTGACTGTGGATCAAGGTATGGAGGCTGAAAAAGTGATGGAGGCTGTGAAACTGCAGACATTTAAGGAGACGAATAGCCTCACCGAACTGGATATGTGTGGTGGAACTATTGGTGAGTCGAAGGATGCTGGAAAAGTTGTTCAAACACTTGTATCTAGCACAGCGTCTCAGAAATCTGGATTTTTTGATCAAGCCCTGGAAGCTAGAACTGTGAGTAAGGCCCGAGATGCTGAGATTGCCCTGGAAGCTGCGATCGTGGGTCAGTCCCAGAATGCTGGGACAGTGAGCCAGGCGCTGGGGGGAATATTGGCCGAGCAACTGCAGCTGAGCGCGTGCCAGTCGCTGCAGAACGAGATGGGTCAGCTGCGGCAGCAGCTGTCGTCGGTTATATCCTACACCTGCAACCGCACCTGGTGCTCCTGCAGCAAAATGAAAAATAGCGATGTCGGATTGTAGTCGCAGCGACTGATTTGTACTTTGAAAAATAAATTGTTTTATTCAGCTGGTTTGTAGTTTCTATTTCGGCGGTGTGTGGCAGTTTACAAGAATGATTGTAAGCTCTATGTTTGGTCTCAAAATAAGAATTATTTACTGATTGATGAAACGCAAGATTTTTCTATTTCTTTAATGCTCACATTCAGGCCATTTGAGTCGAATCGCTTTTAGTAGACGTTTTACATTGTGCATACAGTGTTTTTGAATTTTAGTGTTACGCAAATAATTTTTGCAGAGTTCTTTTGTTTGTTGGTATACTTTAATTTTGTTTGATACTATTTTGTCAATGCTTTAGTCCATGTAATGTTTATTGCTGTAGCATTTGGTTGTCGTTTTTTGTGCATTTAAACTTAAATATTTTTTATATTATAACCAATACACAGTAGTTATTTATGTACAGAACTTTTTCTGAAAAAAGTTTATGTATTTATGCAGTTTACAGATATTTCAGTTTTTGAGTGAGCATTAGGGAGAATAGTTTTACACAGATTTTGTTCATAATGCATTATGTATTATATTTGTGTGTAATCTCTAAGTCTCTCCATACGGTACTCATGTTTAAATACTTCAGTTGGCCTATTGAAGACATAGTTTCTAGCGGTAGGCCTAACTGGAATTTCAGTTTCTTATGAAACCGATTTAAATTAAATTTCATATTAGTGTTGTAGCTCACCGTGCTCATCTATATATGGTCATCACCCTCCTTACTATCGTTTTGTCGACAATACTGAAATTATAATAATGATATCTATTTAATCCGCAAGTAACGAACTTATCGATCGATAGCATTTTATTATGTAAATAATAACTAACGTAGAATGTAAACATTTAAGCAGTAGCTCTCAATATACAAGAGCTCAATGAATGCGATTGGGAGTTCAAATAAAGCCATTAAAATACCATCCAATTGTAATCTGCCAATTAAGTAAAGAAACATAAATAAAAATTCATTTCTATTGGAGGATAAAGTTTAAATAGTTCCTGAATATTTCAGCAGCTAAATACACTAATGAAGCATGGCATCCATGAAGCAGAGATACATACTCGAACAAAAATCTCCATCTAGATAAGTATTAAATTAATGACATCCTAATGTCATTTTACATAAAATGTAGAATAAAATGCAGAAAGCAGTTCATATAGGAAAATGTGATTATTAAAATAATATTAATAAATGACTTTGGTCACTGCTTTCACTTCGCCTTGTTATAACTGACAGACACCAGGTCCCTTTCGAAATGTCAAAAAAACCCCTTCATATGAATATTGCTAACTATGGTGGAGGAAGAGGCTACACACATGTAAAATTCAAAGTTAAACAATATCTAAAATAAAACGATATCTAAGAGTCAGTCGGCGCTGGATTAAAACACAGTTTTTCTACACAATCCTTTTTTTAGACTGGAAAAGTTAACTTGATCATGATGACACGCTTTAACAATTAGGTACAACATGTTTACATACCCTAGCACACAGCAGCTCAAATTATAGGCGCATACTCTACCACACAGCATCCTAAAACGACTAAAATACCCATTTTGGGCACACGCTTTAAATTTCATGTTCGCAGTCAGAATCGGTAATCCAGAATTTCATTATTCAATTCTCTATTCTTCTATAATAGATGCTATGATTAGTGAATGCAAATTATGTTCCAATATTCATTCAAAAATTCAGCGAAGAGTTTTTCATTTGGCACTCTGGGATGGCCCCTGATACGATGACGACCTGGAATGAGCTTGGCTAGGAGGCTGGAACCTGGAACTTGTCCATGTGGGCAGCGTTCTTGGCAGGAATCAGATCCTGATGGAATAGAAACTGATCCGGTCAAAAAATTGACCTAGCAAATTTTTAAGGAAAAAAAATAAATGAAATATTTACAAATCTTCCTATTTTGCTCGATATAAAAGAAAAATGTTGAAATAATAGTCATCTGGATAATGTCTGGCTTTCGCTCTAAGATTTGCAATAAAATATTCTCACAATCTTCAATAGCACCAAATATTAAATAAACAAAATAATCATTAAATAATAAGTCAACGCCCATAGTTCGGCCACAGTCAATAAATTGACAAAGAGTAAGCAAACGTAGACGAAATGTTAAAGCAAAGCTACTTGAGTGTATATTAATGCATGCGCGTGTCAAGGCAAGTATCAAGCCAGAGACTATTCCATGCAGATGATCCAACAATGGAAACAAAAAGCGAAAAGAACAAAACGCGTCCTCCATAGTTTAACCGAACACTAGCAATAATATAATCTATTCACAGAAGTAGACGCGGGCAGCCTAGCAATACCATATGATCAATCCTTAGGTTAACGCTAGCAGAGCAGTACCTATGTACTGATAGTAGGCATACAGATACGTACCGGGTTGTGCACGTATGCCTCGCAATCGTAGCACCACGCGGACAAATCAAAGTAGCTGAGCACAATGGGATGATGGGTGCTGAGGTTGTGCTGCACCATGTGACCCTGCTGGAAGCGCGAACAGTGCACCTGCACCACAACCCGCGCTCACTACCTTATGTGTGCACAGGAAAAAGTTCAAAAGAAGTAACATAACTTTACAGCAGGTTATATTTATTTACATTATTTCATTAATAATAGTGCAAAATAATACAAATGTATACAGTAAGTGTCAAGTAAGTATACACCTACTGTATTTTGACAAGGCTACAAACAACACATCAATCCTATCACCAGATGCACATTGTCCAGTCGTAGTGAAATCTAGCTTACGTATTATATACGTTCAAACATAAATTTTTTGCTGCATGTTATTTTCGCGGTTTTGCCTCTCAGAAATGATACTGCACTAAATTTTTGTGTCTTGACAACTGCCAAATGTTAAATAAGCAATATACAGCTCAGAACTGCAGCTTTATTTTCACGCCTGTCATTTTGAGGAGTTTATCGATTCGCAAGATTTGTAAAAATGGCTTGCACAGAAAAATTTCTGAATTTTACAGTACATGTAACGTGCTAGACACATGTATCATTTTCAGTGCGACATAAGAGCTTATCAGAGCCTGCTAGTCATTCTACGTGTCTTGTAACAGCAAGTCACGCATAGACCACGACATGCAAGTCATACATGTAAGTCATACGCATCTTGAATCAGTATGTCGCACACACCTCGTAGCACGTGAGACAGACCCAGTTCTCCCCCACGCCCCCGCAGACCCTGCAGGGCTCGTTGGTGCGCAACCCCAGGCCGGGGATGGGCTGGATGGCCGTCAGGTGTGGGCACCACGTCAGGGGCACCACCGTGTGACCCACTATCGTACCCGCCTGCGCGCAGAAGCAAACAAATTTCTGATCAATCCCCAAAAAACCCTTAATAAAGAGTTCTCTCTCGGTCAATATTTGAGATAAATCATTAAAATTAGAAACTATTAATTATTTGCATTATCCACACCCACATATGGTAAAATTGTCAGAATTTTCTAAGACGCTCTGGTTTCAACTTTCGTTAAAATTGGCTGATTTGACACAGAAAGACCCTTTAGCTTCCCTGACAAATACATTTAACTTAACGTGTATAAAATTACCATTAGCATACGAAATGTGGTTGCTGAAATATAGAAGGAGCCTATTTCACTTCAGCAACAGTTAATATTTAGGCCTGGAACTGAGTTTTACTAGGGCTATAGAAGGGCCCTATAGAACTGAGTTGTATAAGGTTATTTGGCTAGCTGAAACTGAAAGTCCAGTAGCCTAATATTTACAAACAGTCTGATAAACTATTCAGAGACAAGGCATCACACAATTACATTACACAATTTCAACCCAAATAATATTGTTGCTTAGCAACATGACAAAACAATTCCCAAATCAGCATTTTATAAAAGAACTTTGTCAGCATGAATCGATCTAGGCCGGCTAGCTTAGGTATAGTCACCAGGTATATGCTTAGCTCAATTTTGTTAACACAATATTGAAATAAGCTTGGGAGTATACTTCATCAAATACTAAATTAATTTAAAATTTAACAGAGTTTTTGCACAGGATCAATATTTGGACAAACAAAAGTTTATTGCGGAATGATTTAAAATTTTCAAAATTTAAATGCACCCACCAAAGAAATGTCATTTTGGCTGCTGCCATTACATACAGCCTTACCTGCAACTTAAACTTGAATTGAAGGCATTTTGAAGAACAAATAACTACAAAAAAACATGGATTTAAAATGAATAATTGTCAAGTAAAGATGCAAACCTCTTGTTCCAGATCATCAACAATGAATTCGACCTTCGATGCTGCCTGTGCTGCATCAGGATCAGCTAGCACTGATGCCTGTGCTGCATCAGGATCAGCTAGCACTGATGCCTGTGCATCCTTCTTATCTTCTTCTCGCATCGCATCAGAGACACTAACTGAACAAGCGAGTCAAGAAATATAATTGGTCTAATTCGATTAAAAACCTATGTAAATTTATAGCTATTTATACCCAGCAAATGGGCATGAACTTGACATTTAGTAGAGTCCTAGTCCTGGATACTGTTAAGCTTGCAGTGATATGCATATTGGACCGTTTGGACCACTAACTCGAGAGACTCCAGGCGCCTTAAACCTCCCCGACAACAATATCCACTTTCTCATCAAACAATCTTCGATGAACGACATGTCATGCGGCAGCTAGTCATATACTGCGATCAAGAAATTAAGTCAGGAGAGCCAGCAATATCTAGCAAAAGCTTGATACGCAAACAAGCATAAAAGCCTACTTGAGTTTAAACAGCAACATTTTCGATAAACGCGAAGGGAGGAGGATGAATAGATTTTAAAAGGCGACTATAGAGCCGGTAGTGAGTGACGAGAACTGACTGTGGCTGGCAGCAAAGGCGGAGGACAACTCATCCACACTGGTCATCTTCACTTCTTCCGCCACAACGCTGGAAGCGTGAATGACATTTCTTATGTGAGTGCAAAATACGACTTCAACAAAACAATATTTATAATTAAAGAGTTGCAAAAACTAGAAATTAGATATACTAGAAATTAGATATACTAGAAATTAACAACATAAAACTATTTTACATCAGGACTTGCCTTAGGCTCTTCTCCGACTTATTCTCGGTTACTGCATGGCCGAGCCAGACGAGCGTGTCGGCTCTTGTTGGCATCTTCACTGCAAGAACAGAAAAAGGATACGAAATCTTAAATACCATCGGCGCTGCCAAGCACTACCATGTACATTATAGACAATGACATCAAGTAGCTTACAACTGTCCATCAAACTAAGAAACCAGACTTCTCTACAATACTGGTGATACCAAGGCAAACCTCAATGCACTGAACTAGCACCAAAGTTTAATCAAGGCAGCTAACAAAATGTTTACATTATTTAACATAAGTACATTAGGAGACATTGAGAGCCAAAATCATCATAGCATCCCTGCTAGATTGAATGCAGTGCAGCAGTGACAAAGTTCAGGCATAGAGCCATGTTACCTCGGTAGACAAGGTACACATAGTGCCATGTTACCTCAATAGTATAGCGCCGTGTTACCTCTGTAAGCAAGGTGCTTCCAGTAGCGCTGGTGCACACCTAGCACTTCCTTGATGCTCTCCACAGCTCTGCACAACACAGGAGTGGCCATATTGCAAACTGACAACATCCTGAGACAAACTCATAATTAATAAACTCATCTAATGCAAACTAATAACATTTTGTGGCGAAGCCAAATATTGCCAACTGACAATATACTGTGACAAACCTGTGCATTACAAACAAGCAATACATTGTTATGCCCCCCTATATTGTGAACTATCGACTATATTGAGGACTGGCAACATTCTGCAAGATATATCTTATGTTATATGAATCAGCGCAATCAGCTTCCAACATAGCATGCTCACACAAATAAAAAAATCATTAAAATGTACAAAATATGCTAAACTATTTATCAACAAGTCCGACAGAACTACCCTCGATGGGCAGCTCCTAGTTGTGCTAGATTGAATATGACGTAGTTGTATTAGATCTTTTTAAATATTTTTTGTAGTTAGTGTGTAGCATAAAGACTATCTACAGTCCGATTCTGTGCAAGGGAGCCTGCACAGAACCGCTCCCCCTTCTTTAGTCGCCATTTACGACTCGGTCAGGGTGCTATGGGCTGCAAGCCAATTCTTCGTTACCTGGCCTGCAGGGGGCGTAGTTGTGTTAAGGGTCATTGAATAGAATGATGAACAGCAAGGGCTGCACTCACGCCTGCTTGGGAACAGGAGAGCCGCTGAATGCAGGGAGTCTGTCTCCCAGCAGGACCGAGGCACACATGGACATCGACTCTGATATAGAGTTGAGATTGTAGCCTCCCTGGGAGCACAGAAGCACAATCAGAGATAAGGGAGCAGCACTGAGGCACACAGCGACATCAACTCTGATATACAGTTGAGATTGTAGCCTCCCTGGGAGCACAGTAGCACAATCAGACAGGAGGTAGAAATTTTTTTTTTCTAGAAATATAAACCTGGGGTCACATTCAGGACAAATTTGAAGCAATTCTTGAATTTACTGTAAAGTTATGATTCGGCTTAGTGTGAATCTTGTACAAACTGCAGCTCGCTTTTTTCATTACTATAACAATACTACGTCAATCTCACACGATACCACAACATCATGGCAAGCATACAAATGGTTGTGAGACAGCTCCAGCTTATTGCTGTAAATCCACAAATTTTTGTGCCTCACATTTGAAGTTAAGTTAAGTTTTAAGTTAAGTTTAATTTGAAGTTTTTCCTTTCATTTAAGACATTTTATCATTAGCCTACTTCATTAAACAATCAAAACACCATATTAGAAACAATAACAAAACAATATTTCCCCTTCTAGTCGCTGACCTCTAGCACGAGAATGACCCTGCCCTCCGCCAGGCTGCTCAGCATGTGGGTCATGTGAGCGTAGCCAATGGGGGTCACCAGACAGTTACCCTGAAACAGAAAACAAATATTGTACTAAATAAAGCAAAAGTCGCAGAAATTATTAAGATTTGCTGAAACACCATACTAATCAGATGGTAAATTGCCAAGAAGCAAAACTACTAGGAATATCTTGATCTAAAATAGCAAATTTCAACACAAAAAATTGCAAGAAAAAAAACTATTTGATGTACTAAATGGTGTACTATTTGTTTAAGATTTTATTTTTAAATTCAGCTTCTAAACGACTTGACTGTCTAAATAGAATATGATATTGTACACTTCCAAAATCTTTTTTTAATACTCTGTGGCTACTCTGCTGTGATCAAACATATTTAAAATAATCTATCCAGATTTACCAGCCTATTGTGTAATTTACTATATCACTAGCAATGCAGTATATATTCCAGAAATAGCTCACAAGTGGGTCACCGAGAGCTGCATCAAATCCAGCTGAGACAAGAACCAGATCTGGATTAAACTGAATCAAACACAAAACACTAAAATCAGACTTCCAGTATCCCTTGAGGCCATTTCAATCACAGTTAACGCAAAAAACATAAATTGCAATTCAAGAAAAATGTTGGAAAAAACTTTGGACCCTCTAGGCTTCGATACTTTTTAACAATATAAAAAAATTCAAAAACCAACTCCATTGAGTCGCAAGTTTCTACATACGCAAGTAATAATGTGTTCTAAATACCTGGTGAAATTTGGCTTAAAATGTTAGCTGGTTAGAAATTTAAGAGCTCAATAAACTAAGTGCACTTCAGATAGTATTAATTAGTAACACAAAAAATGGAGGCTAAATAAAATAGACAAACACATCTCTAAAGCGATTTAAATCTCTATGACTGGTACTGAAACAAAATTATGATTTTATAGGATACAAATAAATTGTATACGAATCAATATACCTCGTAGGCAACTGGCATAACGATCTGCTGAAAGGCTGCTAGGTACTCAGAATCGCCCATGCCACCCTAAACACCAAGAAACGAAAAAGATCATTGACATTACATACAATACAAATCGTCAAGTCCCAGGTAAGTAGGTTAAACTACCTACCTCAACTCAACTCAAGTGATTTGTCAAAATATTATTGTAGGACTTGTCGATAGCATACTTATACTCCAGTTCGCAAATATTCCTTTTATCCCGACACACAAGTACCAACCCTGTTCCAGGGGATGTTGACGTTGAATCCCTCTCCCGCTCCGACCCCAACCTTGGAGCTACAGTTGTCGTCTCCTATCGGAAAGAACGACCCATGGTCTCGCCGGTGGATCGAAACGTACAGGACACTGGCATTGCAACAAGTAAATTGTGAACTTTTTAAAAACAATTTTTTTGGGGGGAATTTTATCCTTCAAGTGGCTACAGGCATACAAAGTTAACTGTACCATTATATACTACAAGCGGAATTCATTACCATATATACGATTTTCTGTGTAAAAATAAAATAGTAACTAATTCGCGATCTTTAGCCATCACAAACCAATGGATAATCTTAATAAATCATGAACTGCTTAGTTAAATACTGTAAATAAAAAGGTAGTTTTATCAAGAGCAATGAAATCAAATTATAAAGTAGAGAGGACGCAGACCTTGGATCGTCTTCAAATATGTGCTGAATTCCATTGCCGTGATGGACGTCCCAGTCAAGAATCAAAATCCTAGAAGCATTAGCGTAATGAGGTCAAAGGTCAAATATATCTACTTTATAGAAGTTAAAAATTATTTAAAACTAAGGAATCATTACCACAGTCCACAAACATCACACAATTGATAATAATAAACAGAAAGTTGCGCACGTGGAATGAAAAAATTTCTAACAATCTAAAAGAATTGTAAATACCATGATACATTTTTGTTATCATGTGTAGAGCTAGCAGAGTACTCTCATTAGCTTACAAGAAACGCGACCAATAATCAGGCTTCAAATCTTGTTATCTACATTAAAGATTAAACGATTAAAATTAAAAAACCTTGAGTAACCAGAATTTTCTCTACATCACCACGAGTAATCAGAATTTTCTCTAAATCTTCACAATCCATATACAAAGCTAAGTTTCAGTCGCTGAAGCCAACCACAGAAACAGACATTAAACTGAATGACTTTCAAATGATTTTAAACGACTTTAAACTTAAGAGTGGATTTTAGAGACATACCTTTGTTCCTACCTTTACCTTTACCTTAGCTTAGCAGACAATTTAACGGCAGCCCTTACCCGCATTCAAAAAAACTCGCAATATGTTTATAAATTTTAAAACCAAAAAATTTATTTAGACAAGAAATGACATTAATTTGAATTCAGTGTCAACAGAATTATTTTTACTGGAATCTATGACGTCATGTTTATTTAATGACATGCACATTAATTTGAATGAAGCAAACAAAAACCTTATTGGAATGGTAGTTATGGGCTGCAGTTAAAATGTCTTCTAGACTAAGGTAAAAGTAAAGATGGGAACAAAGGCGCGTCCATAGAATCCACCCCTAAAGTAATTAAATCCAGACTAACCGCTTCAGCTGGTGCTTAGCCTGGCAGTAGCGCGCTGCGATGGCGACGGTGTTGAAGTAGCAGAAACCCATCGCACAGTCTACCTCTGCGTGATGACCCGGCGGCCTAGTGCAACGGATGGTCAAATGTTCATTTATATCTGATCCTTAAACTGAACTAACCGCCTCTTTTACGCCTATATATATGTCACAAATAAAAAAATCGTACTCTCCAAAATTAGATTTTTTAAAGTTAAAAGTTAAACTACGATTACACGACTACTGGCTAAACTAGAAACTGATATTTTGTTGACCCGGCATCTGTATAGCATCTGTTTGGATCCTAATTACATACAATGAAGCTGTTCGCTTAAATGATGTAAAATTTGCTTAATTCCAATTGTGATTCTTGGCACGGCTAAAAGCTAAAAATTAAAAAGCGACATACCGAACGATAGCAAGGCCTGAGCGACTCTGAAAGCGCAATAGAAGACAGTGAACCGATGTGACCAAAGAATCACTTTTGAACGAGTTATGACAAAGTATGTTTAAAGTATTATTATTTTCATATGGTGCAGACATCGTATAATGGGCGATGATATCGATAAATTCATTTGAAAAATTATAAACGAGACATTGATCTTCAACAAAATATGATCTTTAACAATTATGATCCTCAACTAAATATCATCCTCAACTAAATATGATCCTCAACTATACATGATCCTCAACTATATATGATCCTTAACTGAATATGATCCATATTATTAGACTAGTGCTCACTGAATTAATTACAGCAGGCTTGTTGCCTACTCATGTGGGAACCATGTATAGTGCCACTAGGGCCTTTGGTCTCCCTTTTCCAGCAGACTGTAATTTTG
>JAQIWG010000060.1:0-52023 GCA_034695025.1 Chamaedrilus cognettii | reverse complement strand
TGGGCCACCAAATTATTCAAAGGGAATCAAAGCGTTCCGTTACTGAGACGCTATTTTGTAACGTCAAAAACTCAAGCTGCTTTAACGTGTGGTTAATTTCATTTTTCGATTTTTTTACAAGATCTTTCATAACTTTTTAATGCATTAATGTTTTCGTTAGAAATTTGGGGACCTTGTGTCAAATTATATCAGCTACGATCTCTCAGAATTACAAGGAAATATATTTACTTTTGGCCGAGTTATCGCGAATTCGCTAGGAGTGTATTTTTTGTGCCGCACTCTGTACAGTCATGTAACTAGCATTTAACTCTTATCTGCAGCTGTGGGATGCTCTAACATGGTGCCACCAGAGGATACTTGGCTGAGAAGGAGCTCTGTGGAGGCGGTGGTAGGGTGTTACTCTTCACATCAGACCTGGCATCTGCGCTGCGTGGACAATCAGTGGATCGGAGTCATTGGAAACTGCACCAGGGGTAAAGAAATCTGTAAAATTGGTTGCTTTTAATTTTTATGCCTGCTTTGGGCTTAATAATATAATAAAATAATAATATTAAGAATTGGTTTACAGTCTGTTTCAGCGCCTAATTGCATCATTGTAGAAAGTTAACGCCTTCTTCCAAAATTTGAATGAATTGCTTTTTTGTAACATTTCTGCACATTTGAATCAGCTCGTTGTCAATTAAATCTATTTTAAAATTAAAATTGCATCGTTAAATTTTGAAATTCAATCGTTTCATTACTTCTCTGTACGCTTTGGCTCAGCTTTGTGAAATTCTTGATTCGGCCGCACTATGTTTGTTTTTGGACGTTTTCTGAGTACTATTTTATGCTTTAGAATTTCACGTGATGCAACCCAGCAAATCAACAGTGGATCCACATCTAAAAGATCAAGGTAAATATGTTTTTCAGAAAAAAGCTCTACATATAATGCTCACTATCTACGATTATTATGCTCATAGAAAAATGGAGATTTCTCATGATTAAAAACGTTTGGATATAAAGTTAGGCAACATTTAACTGTCAGAGTTGTATTTTCTGTGCATTTAAAAGGCCTGGCTATTTTATGCTATATATTATATAATAATTGAATATCAAATGACCTAAAAATTAAAAGTTTGTATCCTCAAGCGTAGAAAAGAATTTGTGATAGAAGATGTCTTAATTTAGGCCTACCAATGTTTTCAGTGCTTGTCACGGTGGCCATAGCTGTTGTTGGATTGATCATCTGCATTCTGATAATAATCTGTGGAGCAGTTTGCATTAGAAGGCAAGTCACACTCTACGGCGGTGTGTTTGATCATTTTACAATTTTTCTAATATTGCCTGCTAAATAAATAGTTTGACAAATTTTTGAGGTGTATTTTAAAAGCTACCATATTCACTTTTCTCTTGAAAACGACGTCTAAACAAATAAATAGTATGACTTCAACTTTACGACTATCACACTACTTTGAATGGTTTAGTAGGCGTATTTTTGTTAGTAATTTGGATATTTTATGTTTAATAACAAATCGCAAAATATACCTTAGTGTTACGTTTACAAAGCTTGATCATCTCACTTGACATGTATATAGCAAGGGAATAAATTGTAATATTCAGATTTTACCACTAAATGTCATTGGGCTAATTTTATTGAAAAAGCCTTGTAATTAAAACTTGTAGTTCTACTTGCACTTTGCTACGCATTTTAGATACAGCGTGATGGCAAAGGGTAGCAGAAGCGGCTATTACCAGCATCAAGACAAGACTGCAACCAAGTACTGGCACGCTGCTCCAAGCTGTCAACAAGCTTCTCTGAACGGGTCGTCGGGGCATGAACAACCCCAGGCGTGAAACTTCAAATGCCAGGATCGAACAAAAATAAATGGACATATGAACAGACTATCTAAGACCTATTTATTTAAATTTTAAATTTTCTGAACGAGGACGGAGTAGATCGCTCAGTTTAAGGATTTAAGAGGTGTTTCATTTTTCGATGAAGAGCATCAGGCTAGCCAAGACAAGACTACTTTATAGAGTCCTACAGTAACAACCTCTCTCAAATGCCATAGAAGACTTGTTAGCCCAATGAAAAGTTATTAATTTGAAACTTTTTGCAATTCTACTCGAAACGTGGAAAAATACTAAGCATGAGTTCTAGTTATGTAGCTCTTCAAGAAGACTTGCAAGTTTCAGCCTGAAGAAATTCATTTTACATCAAAGAAGCTGCAATTCAGTGAGTCCTAATAATGCAGGACTTTATTCAGAAACAGAGCAGACGGAAATTTTGCAGTATCTTGATGTGGAACTCGTGACTTGGCCTAATAATGTGTATTATCTAATGCTGGCCTTGCTAAGACCGACGTCGGCTACTTGATTTCATCATTTTGAGACGATCCCCAACCAAGATTGAGTTGGGTCTGTGGCGACATACTGCAGCTTCGACAAGCCGTAGCACCATAGAATTCCTACGCGGCTCTGCTAGGCTACATGTAGGCACCGCAGTTCACTTCATGGTTGATCTTTAAGCGTAAATGACAAAATACATGTAGGCCTACATCGTGCATTTGGCCTATGATTCAACATCTCTATAGAGATTTCTTGGTAGCTTGTGGTGTAGCCTACAGTTAGATCAACAGATAAGGGCACTATTAATACTAGGCTATGCTTTAATTATGGTGATCTGACGTACAAATTTTTTGTCGCCGCGTTGCACGCCTCTGTCCTCTGGCCATAAGGGTAGATAATGGATTCTATCCAATTATATTCTGAACTAATCCTACCCTTTAACCATCTGCCCGGTAGGTGTTTAGAATGGGATTATAACTCCTCCCTTCTCCTCCCTCGATCCCCCCCCCCCTCCTCGCGGTCGTGAGCGTGTTGGCTGAGGCTGCTCACCCCTTCCCCCTCTCGATCTCGGTCGTGAATCTGGCAACATGGGGTTGCCCCTCTCCTCGCGGTCATCATAAAATTATCTCTGCCCTATGTATACATGTATGTTTACCCCTTTCCCTCTCCCGATCGTGACTTGTAGTAATTCATAATTTCTAGACCTCAGTAGTCTGTAGATCTTCTTTTAAATAGGCCTATATACCCTATAAAAATTATGCAAGATGCCTACCGGTTTGTAGTCGGAGCAAAAACGGTGCGGGTCAAAGTATTAACCGGAGTAAGAAAGTTTCATTACGATGTGAACTAGAACTGGAACAAAGAAAATTATGATGGATCTTCTATTCGCGTTTTGCCTTCTCACAACGGTTTGCAGCATTCACTCAACGGGCGCAGAACACGTGGAGTTCGATGAACTTTCAAACGCCGGTGAGACCACCAACAATGTACAATACATGACATTGTTACTCTATAGGTCCCACTACAGTTCCTATACATGTAGGCCGACACTGTAACCGACATTATAGCTATCTTCTCCACTCAAACACAGCGTGGAATCTAACAATACACCATGCATTGATTAACTAAAGAACTCATTTATTGCTTATTCCAGGCATGACAGAAAACACTGCAGAGAATGCTAGAGGCATTCCCTGCAGTGTTTTCTGTCATGCTTGCACTAAACATGTACAATTGTACATGTCTGTGTATATATGTGTAGCCTACATGTATATTTGCATAACCGTCAAAACGTGTGAACACGTGTGACAGTAACTGTAATATTTATATCTGATTAAAGTTATGACTAACGTGGGCATAGACTTTGCACGAGAAGGAATTTGATGGTGACATCCTCTTCTGAGTGACTCTCACAGCTTTCTAAACAAAAACGTGATATGCCGAAGAAAAAGTTGGAGAATCCCAGGGCTGCAGTAATATTTTGTGTAATATTGTAGGTGAGACCCAAGAGTACTGCCTCGCGGCAGGATTTCAAGCCAAGTGTTTGAATAACGAAGTGATAGTAATGACGAGCGCCCTCTACGGGCGAATGAAATTGGGTAAATGTCTCAAAGACGAAGGTGAAGAAACAATCGCCAGATTCGGAAATGATCCACGTTTTCTCGGTTGCTCCGTGAATGTGCTTCCAATATTGGACAGAAGGTGCTCAGGGAGGAATCAGTGTGACGTGAAGCTGGTGTCTGACCCTGATCTTCAACTTCAGACGCCGTGTCTCGCTGCATTGAAGAGTTATCTGGAAGCTAGCTACAGTTGTATAGCAGGTACGCCTACGTCACGCGTGATAGAAATTTAATTATAGGCTTTAGAATTGAACAGTTTATTTATGCTCAGCATATTTGTTTCTTGTTGATTGCATGCCATACGACGACACTTGTCTGACCTTCTATTGTCTTCTCGATTGAGATTAGCGTCATTTTTTGACTCAATAAACATCAAAATGAAACTCATATCTGACTCCTGATTCAGTGAGCGATATTAGGCTAATTTCCTATATTAATGCCCTAGAACAATATTCAGAGAGAAACATTTCACATTGTGCGTTGTTCGACACTTTGGTGATCAATTTGGTATTACTGATTGAATGATACTGTCCCTTGCTGTTTGTGGGCAGTGATCGAGGCAGACCGTTCTTGTCACGTGTCCGTGACGTCCAACCCTCTGCACATAATGCGCTCATCGACGACTAAGCTGAGCTGCGGTACAAAGTCTCAACCGTGGACGTTAGAAGCACCGGCAGGTCAACAGATCAACGTCAGTCTGCTCGACTTTGGACAGAGAGCAAGAGAGCATGCAGCGAACCAGCACCACTGTCAGCAGTACGGATACATCGTCGACAAGGCGGCCAACAAGAACGTCTCTATCTGTGGCCTCGTGGATGAAAGAAGCAGAACCGTGTATCAGTCTGTTTCAAATGAAATTCAAATCATCGTGCCAAGACCTGAAAATTTAAATTCCCGCATCAACGATGATGATGAACCAGTACTTGTGGGCTTTAGAGGTCAGTAGTCTTGACATTGGTGAATCTATTATCTCAACCTGTATTCGTTCAGGTTTCTATCGCAATCGAATACACTCTACATACATGGCGTCATACCTACATGTTTTTTGTACAGCCGTTGGATGCTCTAACGTGATACCCCCTGAGGACACATGGCTGAGAAGGAGCAACAACGAGGCGGTGGTGGGATGTTACACCTCCCATCAGAGCTGGCATCTGCGCTGTGTGGGCGACGTGTGGATCGGAGTCATCGGAAACTGTACGAGAGGTAAGTTTCTTACAAGATAGGAATATAGATCTCTATTAAGATCTCAGTAAATGGATGGCGATTATATGAATCCCATGACTTTCTAGCTGCTATTTTGCTTCTTTCACTGTCACAGAAAATGCAAATACTACCGCTCCTTAAAAACATGTTTGATTATTCATAGCCTAAGTTATTGAAATGTATTAACCTTTTAGAAATTACTTATTTATTAATGGCAGATAATTAATTTGATATATTTGTTCAAGACTTTGCCTACATCTAAAAATTGTTTAAGTGGAGGATTTAAATCCAGTCAAGCTGCTTGAATCATTCAAATCTAAAATTTATAGGTGCCTTGAATTGATTGCTACTATGCCTGCACTTTAACCGGATTTCCAAATAGCTTCCTCTCAATGTTTGCTTTGTAATCTAGAACTGGACGTGTTGGAAGTAGTGAAAGCAACGAGGACACCAAATTTGGAAAGTGAAGGTAATATTTTGAATGATATTTGACTTAATCCATTTTTTCAAAATCTTTAATATACTTGAAAACCTTCGTTGCTCAATTTATTACATTGCTACAGGCAGTGTTAAATGATATGAAACCGGTAAGGGAAAATTTTTTGTTGCTGCTTCTACCACATAATGTTGAACTTGTTTTCTACTAAGTTTAATTTTTGTTTTTAAAATATTTATCATAGGCCTACTGTACTGAATTTTATTGTTATTGGTTAAATGAGCATTTTGTTATGTGAAACATGCTGCTTCTCCTGGCTTGGAGTCATGAAAAAGTGTAGGGGCTCAATTATTGAGGAATACTATATTTAGTGTAAGGCTCTACGGTTTGATCACAAACCCCCGCCCCCCTTCAGATTTATGGCACCGATGACATGCTCGTATTATGACTTGACATGACTATTGTGTACTATAACCTAGGTCCTAGGCTATTATTTCCTAATTTATAAAGCACTTAACAACGACAGTGTGTTTCCAGTGTTGTACCCAGTGGCCGTGGCTGCTGTTGGACTCATCATCTGTGTAGTAATCGTCATCTGTGGCGTCGTTTGTCTGAGGAGGTTTGTTCTTTAATGTTTCATAAGCTTTTCTGTATATGATCGAACCTTGAATATTTTGAAGACTTTCTGACTGTTGGTTCATCAGGAATTTTACAATCCGTATTGTTTCTAACATGAAAGTCTGAATTTTACGTGAAATCGTGGTAACGCTTTTGAGATTTTTGCGATGCCTTCAATTTCAATTCTATGAGCGCATCACGGATGAATCACGGCGACGTAATACCAACTTCATGATCGCAGTCTGCGACTTACTGGGTGTAATGTTTTTCATTTATTACATTGTTGGTGATAGATACACCGTGATGACAAAGGGCAGCAGCAGCTATTACCAGCATCAAGACAAGGCTGCAGCCAAGTACTGGCACGCTGCTCCAAGCTGTCAACAGGCTCCTCTGAACGGGACGTCAGGGCATGAACAAGCGCAGGCATGCAGTAGTGGACATTGACAATCAGATTAACTGAATAAGATTAGGAATAAGCGTTCCTTTACACAATGCATGTTTTGCATGAAATTTTACATGTAATTTTGCATGTAATTTTGCATGCAACGGTGTTAAGGCGGACGGACGATCGTTTTCTTGACAACGATTTCCTTAACTGGGTTTCATGCACGGCTTGTTCCTTTCAAGGATGCATTTATTGCATGCAGATTTGCATGCATGAAAAGTTTATAACTAAACTACAAGCGCTGACCTCACAGTTCCATTGATTGCTGCGCCGTGCGTCGGCTCGCAGCGGTATAGGCTACAGTCATTAGTATTGTGACGTTAGCTCGCTGTTTGTATTACAATTACGAACTTTTCATGCATGCAAATTTTGCATGCAAAAAATGCATGGTTGAAAGAGACGCTTAACTGGGTTTCGTGCTTGGCTTGCATGAAAGGGAGTTCAGGATATTTTACATTGTGATTTTCTTAACATGGTTGCATGTAAAATTACATGTAAAATTACATGTAAAATTTCATGCAAAATATGCGGCATGTAAGGGAACGCTAAGATTTTTAAATGCTTGATGGAGGTGCAGAATCTGATAAAAGTTTAATGCTTGAGTTTTTCATTCAATAGGCCTATGTGATGAAAGGAATGTTAGATAAACTGTCACTCGTATAAATTGCAATTGATTGACTCTGGATTACTTTACCGGCATAAGCGCATTTTATACATTTTGCCGCGCACGTTCTCTTCGCGTTGTTTTGTACATAAAATTTAATTTACAGACAATGTAGCTAATTATTTTATACAAAACAGAACACAATAAGATTTTGACTGTAATTTCAACAGTACAAATTTCAAAGTTAATCGATTCAGTTGAATAGCATTAAGTACAGTAACAAACAACGTTCTCAATGCAATTAAGAAATATTACACTAATTTAATTAGTCATAATTAATCAGATTATTATTCAACAGCCATCTTACATGTAAATACAATAGCTGCTCACAAAGCAGTATGATACTGACCGCCGAGTCCCAAGAAAGAGAGTAGAGTAAGCAAAATATTTATATTAGTAGCTTAGACCAAAAGGCAGTATGTGTAAAAAGCACACATACCTAGATCAGATTCAAGCGTTGAGAAAAAATAGACAACTTTTACAGCAGAGAAAAGTAATGTAGGAAAACAATCCAGCATAGAATTGAATGCATTTGATACATTTACATATTCTGTAGTTTGTTTGCAGCAGATCTAACTAAAACAGATAGGATACTTTATGTTCTCCTGTATCTAGATTACATTGAATAATATTTAATATCAATCACTGACTGCTCACAAATCATAAGCAGTTTTAAATATATTGCACGGACGACTCAAAAAATTATCAAAATATGGCACGTTACAGAATATAATTTTACTAGTTTGCACAGACTTCAGTAAAAAACACATACATTTACATCTAATCATGTAGAGGTACGCAATTTGTACATCAACAAAAAACCATGATACGCTATACAATCCACACTACAAAAATCAAATGGAATACGTACACTTCACTGTACACAATTCAAGCTAATACAATACGTAAAAAACGACTAATTACGTGTTAATTAGCAACATAAATTACAAAAGCAAAATTAAATCAGCATATTTTGTTGTTGGTATTGCTATGAACATCATACCACATCACTATACAATACAAAAAGACCATGCAGTCCATGTCATAATATACCCACGCCATGCTTTGTCTGATGGTATGATTAATTTACACCAACAAAAACAGAAAATAAGAAGGATTCGCTAACCAAGTTACTTTGAACTAAAATAATTTGCCTATATGACTTCACGAGACTCTTAATCATATGCGTGGATATAATCACCAATACATGTTTAACACACATTATCATCGATGAAATTTATTAAAAACATCACGGAACAGCAGAAAAATTGCACAATTTACTTGACAATCCTCTAAAACAAGTGCGTAATAATGATACTTGGAAGTTGGAACAATAAAGAATGAAAACAAGTGACCAGCGAGATAATCGGTTAGTTCAGATCCATGAATTTGGGAGAAAATAAAAAAATATGAGCGTTATAAATTAGTTCAGAAGCAAAAAATCTTCAGTCAAACAATCTTGTTAAAACTCTTTGGATTAATTGTGACTTCGCATCTTATAACTTATAACTTCGTCACATCTTTCCCAATCACATATTGTTAAAATTGTTGTCCAATCCACAGAACATGAAGCTCAGGATCATTCTGACAATATAATAACAATTCACTTACAAATTATAATCAAAATTTAACAGACATAAAATATCTATTTATAGCAACAGCCATTCTGCGCAATCACAGCATAGGAAAGATTCGTAATTTTTGCAAGACCTAAATTATATAAGTTCAGATTGATTTCTGAGCGCTTTGATTCGCTGTTAAATCCGACTCATCAGCAGTTAATTCAAAAGTTCTGATGGTCACTTTATCGTCCTCTCCAGGATCAAGCCACCTGTCGCCAAACATAACATTCTTCCGATCAGCTATATTACAAATATATGTGTTTATCTGATTTAAGTTTAAAATTAGTTTGAAATTTATTGTAGAACTCACAATTGAACAAATTGCAAATTATGGCAGTACAACGTTACTTCCAGATACAATTTGTTTTCGTTGCTTCTATTGTACTTCAGAAGTCCAACAAAAAAAAACCTAAGCATTGAGCAAATATTCCCAAGATATCATCACATATATCAACCTGAAAAATTTATACATAGATAGGGGTAGATAAGTATTCATTCAACTTTCGAAAGCAAGGAAAGCGCATACATCCGAGCAGACATCATTCACTAACATATTGGAAATGAAGGTATCATAGCACAACTTTGAATGTATCTTATATCTTGAATGATCGTCACTAAATAGAAAAATATTCAGAGTTTTATGCAGAACAATAAAAAAAAAAATGCACAGAACATTAGACGAGCAGCATTTTTCTAATCTACATCAGACAAAAAGACAATTGCGTACTTGTTACAGTCGAAGCGATATCGACTGCCAAGCCCTTCAAGAGAAAGGTCGACGACGACCTTATCCAGATGCCACCCCTTTCCTCTCTCCTTCTCATCGTGACCGATCACAATCTTCTTTAGTTTGAGTAAGTCCACCGCGTATAGCTCAAACTGATTCATCTGACAGTCAAAACAAGTTTCAGTTTCACTGACAACTAACAATATGCAAACTTTTTTGCTACATTGCACCTAAACTGTGCACTAATTTGCAAATTATTGCAGTACAACGTTACTTCTAGATACAATTTGTTAATGTACTTGAGAAGTCCAACAAAAAAAAACCTAAAGCCTTGAGCAAATATTCCCAAGATATCATCACAATGAAGTCCTTAATGATCAAATTGTAACCAGCATAAACTGCAGTCTTATAAAATACATCAACAATCACACAAACATCATATTACATAAAAATAAAATAATTTATTTTTTATTTTTTATAAAATGAACAAAATGAATGATATCCAACATGGCCGGATTGAAATATTTTGTCAGAGTTGGGGTTGAGGGACTTGAGCAGCCTCCTTCTCCCCGTATCTCCCCGCTCCCCAAACAGCATGATGCTGATTTCCGCGTCCGTCCCCGCGTTGGGCACCGTACTGGTGTAGACCGTCACCATGTAGCGGTACACTGCACATGTAAACTATCCTCGCTACACAGGAATCCATTGTCAATGCTCTAGAGCTTTCATTGCGGAGCGATTCACTGTGGAAATTATGATACTAAAATACAATAGTTCTACAGTATACGGCTAGCTTTTAAAATCGCTAGTGGACTAGTTAAGGAAACTAATTTAGAAGCTTGCGAATAATCATATAAATAATGGCTATTTTTTATGTCAAGGCATTGTAAAAAAACTGCAAAGTTACCAATTAACTACTACATCCGTCCGCTGAAAAAAATGTACACAACCATTGCGGCATGTCCAAGCTTATTTTGAGGGATATGCATAAGTCTCTGATATCCTAATCATTTTACATGAACGAATAAATATATATCTGAATTTAAAAGAAGCAATATCTTAACAACTAAATTGTTCGAGGCAACAAGAAATAATCAATATCAATAATCAGCACCAGACCTGGGAGGAGAATGACAGGTTCCTCGGCCGTGGCGTCACCGGGCGGCGCGCGCGCATCCAGTCTGCGCGTGACGGGGAACTCCTTGCAGCCGTCGCTCGTCTCGTCGCGTATCAGTCTGTCCTTCACCCCGATGATATAACGACGACTCGTCGCTGCCTCGTCCAACATCACCTACACAGGAAGATAAAAAATATTAAATACACGGTGGTGGTCCGTAGGATATATAATCTCAAACTTGCATAGTTTACAATACACATAATAAAATACAATGATCCTAGAAATACTATTTCGATTTAGTTAGAATCTTAACAGTTAATGGTTCAAATATTACAAGCACATACTTCTTGACCACCCTGTAAAATTGTTATAAGCCTACATTCTATCGCTATGATTTAGGCGATTTAGGTGATTTATATATTTATATACAAAGTGCGGCATAAAAAAATACCCTCCTAGCGAATTCGCGATAACTCGGCCAAAAGTAAATATATTTCCTTGCAATTTTCAGGGATTGTAGCTGAGATAATTTGACACAAGGTCCCAAAATTTCTAACGAAAACATCAATGCATTAAAAAGTTATAAAAGTTCTTGCAAAAACATCAAAAAATGAAATCAACCACACGTTAAAGCAGCTTGAATTTTTGACGTTACAAAAGAGCGTCTCAGGAACGGAGCGCTTTGATTCCCTTTGAATAATTTGGTGGCCCAGAAGAGGACCGATTTTCGCTGGCTAAAGCCGATGTTCAAAGTGGCCACCGTTTACGCTGATGCAGGCCTTGAGCCTTTTCCTGAAGGCAAGGACAGCTTTGTCGATTGGTGCCTGCGGCAGGTCAGTCCAGATCGCCTCCAGTACCGTCTTGAGTTCTGCCTTGTCCTTTGGCTTTGGTCTGTGAGTCCGGCACCTTTCAAGCATCGCCCCCCAGACATGATAGTCAAGCGGATTTAGATCTGGAGAGTTCTGAGGCCATTCATCCTTGTTGATGAAGTCTGGGCGGTAACACTTAAGCCATTCCTGCGACTGGCGTGCAGCATGAGCTGGTGCGCTGTCTTACTGAAAGATGAACGCGGGCGGCGCAACGTTCTAGCAGTTCTCAATCAACTTTACATGCATCACCCCCCCCCCCCTTGTAAAATAGTCTGGCAAAATAGGTCCCGCCAGTTTAGATACGAATTTCGGTGATCTGCAGGCCTCAAAATGTTATTTGCAGGCATCACTGTGTTAGTTAGAATGATTTTAAAGATTTTTTTGTAAAAGTTTCATTACTTTTGAATGCAAGCCGATTTTCAAGTGAATTCTTCAGAACTTGAGCCAAATTATCTTAGCTACAATCTGAAAGCTGAAAAGAAAAGCTGAAAAGATGAAGCAAAAATATTCATTTTTGACCGAGTTATCGCGAATTCGCTACGGGGGCAGTTTTTTATGCCACACTCTGTATAAAGTAAATATTTTAATAGCCTAATCATGATCAAAGTGTTTATTTCTTTTCCTCAAGATCAATGATTTTAGAGATCCTTCTTTGTGATAAGCATTTCAATTATCCATAATAATAAAATAACTATAAACTCTATAAAATCATAAAGAAGCAATCGTAAAATGCATATCAATACGAGTAGCCATACAAGCTAACACAAGATGCTTGTGCTAACTTCCAGGATGGCATTATAGTAAACAAGTCAACGGCTCTTAAAGATACTCACTTTATCAATGAGCCAGTTCTGTTCTTCAGTCGTGTCGTCTTCAAATCCCATGCGAATCTTGTACACTGTTCCAAGAACCTTGTCCGCTTGAATCTGAATGCAAATGCCAGTACATAACCATCATCTGAACCTATTATGTGAACTCATTAAATTAACATAGCCTATGCTACCTATTAAAAATACGTTTTAATGATACAATGCATTGCTGATATCGCTAATGATGGAAACAATTGTTTAATTTCATGCAACGAACAGTTCTAATGCAAACAAAACTACAATATGCAGTATGCAAGCTGACAGTAGGCCCAACACATAATGTCACTCATTATTAACACAGCCCTGCTCATAAACTGTTAAACAATTTAGTACAATGGCCGGCGTAGTCGAGTCCTAGGCAGCGTCAATGGCAGCGTTATTTCCGTTTCAAATAAACAGTAAATGATCTGAATGAATTTAATGATTCTGAAGATAATGCTGATCTATAAGGTCACTTACCACAAGTAAAGAAATCCATTGCAAACTATCCATATGGCCAATAAACCTGTCCTGCGGCATTAACGTCTAAAAAAACAACCACATCACACAAAAAACAATCACCGCACACAAAGAGGCACTAGCAACAAGAAAAAATAACCTGGAAGCGTTCCGTGGAGCCTGGTTGAAACATTTCGAGCGCCGGTCGATCGGTGATGAGGGGCAGCTCCAGAGTCTTGCATGTGTCCCCGTAAAGCACAATCCAGAGCTTGCCAGTGGGTGCACTGGGGGTTAGACTGTACTTCTGACTCCTAGCATCAACAACACACATAACTGTACTTAGCACACGTGCGGACATATAACATGAACACTAGTACTCGTCAGAAAATGAAGACAGCCTGACTGAATGTCAGGCTGTAACATAACAATACATATACCGGTAACCATTTAAATAACTTCGCAACAATTTTTGCCAATGTACTATAAAAATTCACCTCAAAGTATTATGATACTTAAACCGCATAAAAAGTTAATTAGAAATTAAACTTAAATAACAAGTTAATAAGCAACACTAAAGCGTCTTCTATCACTTGCATACACTAATTGCAGCCAAAAGTTATGCTGCATGCATAACTTTTTGGCTGCAATTTGCAGCCAATGCCCTTTAAAAAGAAACAAAAAAAACTTTTTTAAAGAGCATGCAAGCGTCCAAAACACCTGCGCTTTGACGTGGGGGGTTTTCCCTGATAAAGAATCCTGTTGATCTCCTCATCACTATCATCGTCAGGCGCCCAGTTACTCTTGGCATCCTCCTTGTCATTGTCCTTGTCATTGTCCATGTCGTCATCATTCGCATTGTTGTTTGTATTTAGTTCAGGCAGGTCCATTTCTTCTTCTTCTTCTAAGTCATCTTCGTCCGGTTCCACTTCTTCTTCCTCGTCGTCCAGATCAGGCTGGTAGATTCCCGTTACGATTGAAACAGTCCACGCTCCTCCTGAGCAAAATATATATACATTAACACACTCTGATAGGCTACATATACAATTTATTTACCGCAATTTTTTTTCGGACACACTGTACTACACAACTTTTATTAATTGTTACGAAATTTGAAAATAATTTCAGCAGTTTACGGTTCAAACATTAACAGGTATAGCAATCATAAGCCTTCTATCTGTATCCAGGCATGCTATAAGATGCACATCGAGTATGTTTAACCTAAAGAAATATGAGCGCAATCTGTTAAACACTAGTGTTAAAATCTGTTAGATGTTAATGTGAAACTCCAAGACAGAAACCTGTCTTGGAGTTTGCAGCTAGAGGCTCAGCAGTAGCAGCAGCAATAGTGGGAGCAGCGGCAGCAGCAGTGTTCTGGGTCTTGTTACTAGGAACAGCCTTCGGTGTGGAAACTTCTGAAAGTTTCCCCACAGGCTCTGGAACTAGGAGAGGTTGCTCCGGAAGGCTGTGAGTCTGAAGGAACTCCACCTCAGTCAAACCATCGCCCTTGTTTACATCGAGCCACCTGGAGAAGAATTAATATTTCACTGAACAGCTAATTTCTTGTAAATATGAAGAACTTTGTACGCTAGGTATAGTTACAGTTATCTTTTGCAGTTATAGCTTTACAGTTATCAAAAGAAGCTTAAAAAGTGCAAAAATCACATGTATGTTAAGCATAAAATATATTCCTATGCCAATAAAAAACACAAAAAACAGATCATGCAAAATATCAAAGCTTACACGTTTGACCGTAATATAAATATATTTATAGACCTTAGATCTTAAAACACGATGCATTCCAAATGGTAGTTACTAAAATTCAATACTTGCTTTTGTGATGCAAAACATATTCTTAATTAGGCTAATATTCAGAACTTTCTTGCAAAATTAATATTTAAAACATCACTATTCTAATTTGCAACATTTATTCATTGTGTTCCTTCTTGTATAAATTTCAGCAGCTTAACATCCACAACTATTTTAATGATTTAAATAGCAAGACTCACCTCTCACAGAGGAACACATAGTTAACGGGCTGCAATTCGCTGGAACTCCTCTCGCCTTCAGTCTGTGATAGGCAGCTGCGAATTAGAACCCTATCCAGGAACCAACCAGGAGAGTCACCATGCCCATCGTGACCAACGACGATTTTGATTGGCTCCTCAAGGGTAACAGCTCGTATGGTGAAAATATCGACCTACGTATCGCAAACAATTTAGCAGATAAGAACGCTTCCGTAATACATACGTGTAGGTAGCTAATATCTGCATAACCCAAACACCTGCTTAAGCACTGCAGCATGCAAAGGCAAAGATGCCTCACGTTCGTGCTGTCAATCATTCTTTAATTATGCATTATTTGTTAGCGACTCAAACTCCGCAGAAGAGTACAGCATTTCAAGTAAGGGAAATAAATAAGTCAAAGCCAACCACAAGACCATCTAGCATTGCATAGTAATACAAAATGCTTGTTTATAGTAAATTATCTCAGTACCTTAATTCTACAATTTAAATATGTTTCATTGAATTGGCAAAGAATGCTTGAATCTCTGAAATCTTTCTTCAAAGAAACACACGATCAACATCAAACATCAACACGTGATCATCATCCAGTGCAATGCGGACTGCTTAATACAGTAGGCTGCAAAGCAGGACATCACATACATCTGCTCTGTCAAACTTTGTTGACGCGTTTGGGTTTGAGTGCACAAGCTTGCGAGCGCCAGAGTCTCCTCTAGTTCCAACGATCATCAGACGAACATTGGCCGTCGTCCCGGCATTGGTGACGTCACCGGTAAAAACCTTCACTTCATAATTCACAACTGCAACACACAATTGAAAATAGATTACAAATGAACTATTGACTATAAATATACATACAGAGTCCACATCTAGTTGTTTGTAAGGTCATGGATTAGGAATATATCACGCAAATAGCATTTACCAGTTCTGTTTAGCTTGGCTCTCTGCACTGTACTTTGTATAGTTCAAGTCACAATGGTATTTCTGTGAGCCGATGGCTAGGTGTGATCAATTGATTTTTATTCAATGTTCATGATGGATAAATAAACAGGCACGCAATACAATAACAGATACGAGATATCATTTCACTAACTAGAATTTAATCTAGGACAGACTAATCAGTGCAAATAACATTGCCCACGGACGATTTTTAGATTCGTTAGAAACTATCTGAACCAATATAACAAACAGTCTGAAACTTAATTAATTGGTTACAAAAATGATACATGCACAGATATATGTTAAATTGTGCTAAAATAAATTCAACTCGTTCAATTCTGAAAACGAGCCATAAATTTAATAACCTGGCAGATTATTCCTACGATCAGGCTGCTCCAAGGGAATTTCCACCCAGCAGTCACTGCTGGGTCCGTTTGGAAGCAACTTGCCGTACACAAAAACCAACTCCTCAGCCGGTAGCTTCGTGCGTTTCAAGCGAAGCTAAACAAAAATTTGCATTGCAACATTGTCATTATATTGCACAAACGAGTGCTTTATCAAAAGCAAAAACAAAGCAAAAGCTTAAGCTAATTGATAATTCATTAATTAAGCATCATGAAACTACCGGGTACATCTGAAGCCATGAAAAAATATCGCTCAATTTCTTAATTTCACATGCACATTCTGCATTGAATTTTTACAATGATTTTTGGTATCAATTCGCAACTACATCATATCAGAGTCATACATGTATAATTCAGTACAGTTGGAATCTGACAATGAACGAATATGATGCATAATCGATAAGCAGTAACCACAAGTGGTTTACAATTAGACATTATTCCTTTACGTCTCCAATTATCTGCAAATCATCCAACCTGGTCTAGGTATGGCACAGCTGTGTGACTACAGGGCGTAGTCAGTCCAACTCGCACCTTGTACACAGCGCCGAGTGTACGCATCACTTCTATCTCATAGCTTCTTGTCTGCAGCATAGAAAGCATATTTAAACTGCCTTCATTTCGAAAGATTCGTGTCAATTTTAAGTTTAAGCTTTCCTAATGCTGTACGCCAACAGAAGCAAGAATTTCAGAAAATCAATATAAAATATAAATTTAATTTGATTTATAACAGCAAAATTCTGTGAAAAAAGGTTAACAATATTTTCACTAAAATACAGTCATAAATTCAACAGCGTGATTTTTTGACTAGCAGCATAGCTATGAACAGCACATCATGGTTCTAATTTCCTTAAAATTTAAACTTGAATTTTGTTTTAGAAAAAAGTCAAATAAAATTTGACTCACATGCTGCTGCTGCACTGCGTGACCCCCAGCGCTCATGTCAGTAGGGGAGCTAAGACAAATCTCGTCTGACTTCCCCATTTCTCCGTAGATCACAACAACCAACTGATCCGCCCACGCTGTAGATCCTCCATTCACACCACCGGCGATCCGAACGGTCCACTGCTCGGCTTGCACTAAGAGACATGATAAATAGTGTAGCTTATGATGATATTTGGAGGCACTTATAACTCTACTAACACTTTACTAACTCTACTAACTCTATAACACAAATAACTCTTCACAAAGATAACCGATCGCAAACGATGTTTCGTGCACACTGAATCTAAGCAAATAGATATGTTTCAAGATATTTCTAATAAAGAGCTAATCTGACCGATATCTCTGCATCTACAAACCGGGCAAGAATAAAGTACAAAAGATGGTTCTAATCAGAATTGATTGATTTGAAGTGTCATTTTGTCACATGCAAACATCATGACTGCTTTAGAGAATACAAAGAAAAAGATAGGAAAAAGAATCATCAGAAATATAAAGATAGCTGCTCTGATATTGGTATTCACCATTGCGAGTTAACCTCGAGTTGGTCAATCGGCGAGTTGAAAATGACCGTTGTCAATCTCCTATGCCTTGCGTGACGTCGCTCAATCCGCCGATTAAGCCAACTCAAGGTTAACTCGCAATGGTGAATACCAATATTATTAACCGACGTCATACAGATAATATCGTTAGAGATCTCACCTGGGTTAAAGGACTGATCATTTTGAGACAAAGAAAGAATTCTGACAATCGCCTTATCCTCCTCACCCTTGTCCAACCATCTGCGAAAAATAGATATTTATACAGCTGAGAACACCCTTAAATCACAAATTTTCACACAATTAAATGAGAGACACGCTGCAAGGATGCGTCTTGGCAACAAATTATAATCCGCTATAAACTGTGTGATAAATATTCAATCAGCGAATTTTACCGCTGACAAGAGAAGATGCACTCATCAATGGATTCATCCGTGGCATTCACAACAACCTTGTCCAGATACCAGCCAGCACCTAAAAAGCAAAAAAAAAATATCATAGGCATACGCGCTACGTAAGGGACACGTCTAATAATATTCTGGCATATAGATAATAGTTTCACCAATAATATATTGTCTCATTATCTTGATTATTAATTTGCAACAAGTTGATTTTAAGACTTTCAATATTCCGCAGTCCCGTTAAAAAGTGTCGACTAATGTAGTATCATCATTGACGTTTACTTTTTATAAAAAGTTAGTTGTCAATATAAATAATTAATTGGCTTGTAATCTCATTTGCCTTAGATAAAATGTCAAATTAATTAAAAGATAAAAAGTATCAAAATTATTCTCGAACGAACCTGGATCAAGGCAGTCATGTCCAACAACAAGCTTGTTCATTTCTTGAAGCTCAACGGCCGAAAACTCAAAAATATCCATCTGCATCAATTAATCGCTTAACTTTGTACGAAATGCATGTACTGTACATGTACTGTTAATTATATGTAAACTTTAAAACAGCCTTTGACTGTAGGCCAGATAGCAAAATCAAGCAATTAAAGCACTCCAGTTGTAAATCTACTATAAATATCAAATTAATTACTGAAGTCATTTCTTGTGAAATTGTGAAACATTCAATTTCAATAATTTATGACCTGCCCTCGCAGAAATTTGACAGAATTGTTTCGTGACTTCTTGAGCAGCCTTCGACCCGACTGTCCATTGGCCGCCATGATGTTGACAAAGATGCTCGTTCTTGGTTCTGTTCTTTGCAACTCCCCCGTGTATGTGCTAATGCAATACTGCACAACTACAGACAGAAAAATAGACTTGTAACTACCGCTTCATGTATAGATAGATATTAGGCACATACTACACAAAACGAGCAACAATAATAATATCGGTATTCAAATATGGTACTAAATGAAAATCACAAATATGCATCAAAACAATTTTTTGGAAAAAAGTAGCTGTAAAAATTTATATGCCTAGATATTGCTCATAGCAGATGCTAAAATCTTTGATGTTAGACAGTTAGAGACATGTATCTGCACTCCAATTTTGTATGTAACAGCGAGTGTTAATACGACTTTCTCAGCCTCTTTCACATACCATTATCTTGTATTAGCCTACCATCTTGCATGTTTCTTAACCAAAATGTGAAATATATCGTTGAATAAATTAATTGATAAATTGCACAGATACCAGTTGTGTATGCAGATACAGCAAACCTTTGGGTGGATCGACTCCGGGCCAGACAACTGGATACTCCCTCCACCCATCCTCCACCTCATCCACCGTGATCCACTCATTCGCCTCAACATCAAACGTATCATGGTTGTCCTCGTCCTCAAAGCGCAGCTGCACAAACAGAATGCAATGATTGACCCTAGCACTACTTCAACAGCAGCAAATCTAATATTTAGATCCTATGTTCATGGAAAAAATTTAATATTAAATGTTTTAAACACTAATCAAGTTTGAACAAAATGCTTCATGATTGTATGAGTATTTACCATATGATGCACAAATCAAGAATAAGGTGACAATTAGGTTACAAATTAGGTCAATTTTGACAAATATCCAACAATGGATTTCACTGAATTCAAATTAAGGTTAGATTCTATAAAGAGATTTTTAATTTTTATGGCATCCCACATTTCCTTTTATTCAAAAATTCGATGGCACAGAAATGAACACAAATCGAAGTCCTGAAGCATTCCAATTTAATTTCAGCATTTTGGTTACACCACTCACTTTTTTCAGAAAAAGGCTGCACGCCGTAAAATTGTCTGCAAAACCGACGCGAACTTTGTAGAGATCATTCAATCCATTGCCGGCAGAAATCTGAAGAAAAAAAGCAAAACCATTTTCAATCGGCTTCTAGTGAATAAATATTAAAGGCCCCAAAAATCTTTCAGAAAACTAAATGCATAGGGCCATCTTCTTCTATTAACTTGTAAACATACAAAATTAATTAATATTACAAATATCATCCAAAATTGGTGTAGTAACAAAATTAAAATAAATTGCTAATTTATACCACAATTGTATCTTAAATTGTCATAATCATTGTGTGTAATCTGTGTAACCTGAATCCTCTGCGCGCTGTTCTCCTGGCCAGCAAGGATAGTGTGGGGTTGGCTCTCTGATTTTTCAGTGCACAGAACGAGCACCAGACTACCGTCCTCCTCCGATTCATTTCTGTCTGGGTTCGTGCTCGACAGCCAAACCTTCCATCGCCCGGCTATTCACAAACAACAAACATACAGACCAGTGAACGAAGCTTTCATCAAGCAATCACGTTTGCTGACATAAACTTTCAGCCAACTTGCATCAGCTTAACGCAAATAGCTAAATGCTTAAATAAAAGTTTAGATCTGGTTACTCTCCTCTTTCTCCATGCCTATTTATGGGACGAGGTGACCTAAGTTATCTCAAGGGTGCTTCACATCACTAGACATTCAGAAATCCGTCAAGTTTCCCCTTCATTTAATTCGTGAAATGTGACAGGCAGCTGAATCCACCCTGACACGCGTGTTAGCTTTCACAATCCAGCCGACTCTGGGTCTGATTACGATAATGATTTGCAGGACCTACAGCTTGCTTTTAATCCGTTCTTACAATTAACATGCAAACAAGCAATACTAGATGTGCAACCTCACGAATGAATCCTAAAATATAACTCTGTAGCAATTAATCATTCATATACTAATTATAAATTATTCAGTTCACTTTCAGTATCAATCACAGAAACAAAATTCCGCAGAATATATAAATCAAATTGCTTAGAGCAAGCTTTTCCATATATATCCAATAAAAAATTCATTTGCTACAATACAACAGACCCGATTTAGACAATGACGAGCGCGTGCTTGAATCCACCATATTGCCTTTTCTGCTCTCCGACAAAAGGACATCGATTTCTTCGCCATCTTCTGTGATCAGTCTTCAACAAAATAACATGATATGTGAGTATCATTACAGCGATATTCTCAACCACTAATCTGCTAAATTATACGAACTCTGTGTAAATGTCGGTGCTTCTTAAATCAACCAAACAGCCTTGATGGCAATTAAATACAAAATGCACCAAGATAAAATATACTTTTATTTATAATTAAATATGAAGACAATATTCACAAACCATAATATCCAATATATTGTAAATATTGAGTGTCTGACTCATTGACACACGCGGTGAGCACTGTCTTATTGGATCGAATCTTGTACGGCATATGATGGTCACTGCAGCTGTACCGGAATAAAGATGCATACAAAAACATAGCTATTATTATAACAACCTTGCATTAAATCATATGCAGAAAATAATAAATAGTACTGAAATAGACCTACAATATGAAAATAATAATGAAACAGATCTGTAATATTCATGACAGGATCAACAACACTGTGTTGAATCAAACAACATAATGCTCAATAAAAAACAGATAGCAATTCGAGAAAAAAATAATTCAATTGCAGTTCAATTACTTGTCGTAGTTGAAGATGTCCTCCGTTGGTGCAAAGCGCCCCCTCTTCACTCGGATTTGCTTTAGATGCCACGCGACGCCTCCAGTTTTACAAGCAACCACTCTTCGCAGAGACCCAAGATCAACGGCTTGGAGTGCAAACACGCTCTCCTACAAAAAATTAACTATGGTTCTTAGAACCCTACAAGACAAAATAATTACGCAATACAGGAGACAATTATTTCAAAACGCTGATTCAAAATAAGAGACCAATGCTTCAAAGTCTGACTTTAATTATAGCTAGCATATCGACGAGACAACTACCAAAACAATACCAGAATTCACAATCAATTCAACACGATAAATGACTTCTACGTACCACTTCAAGTGACTAACATAGAAACAACAATATTTGTCAGCAATAACAGCAAGGAAAAATAGTTATGAAAATGTTAATTAAAATTAACAATATTAGAACTTTGTATGATAGTTGATCATCATTGCACTCTTCTTCAAATTTTTTTAAACACTTTGGCCTCAATGATATGACAAGTTCAAACTAAAATTAATGGACAAAGTAGGCTTACAATCAATTTGCATAATGCATGCATGCATACGGACTACCATCCTCAGAGCAAATCTCAAACTAGATACCTGACCTGTCCCGGCTGAAAGAAAGCTGCTCCACTGGAGACGTTGAACATCCTGCGCAGGCCGCTGTCCTGAGGCGACCCATACAACGATACGTGTACTGTGGGATCAGACGCAGTGTCATTCATGGATTCTGAATCACCGGCCGTCACCACTGTCACCTGGTACTCGACCAAATCTGAAACAGAATTGCTTTCTTAGTACAATAACATGCAAATGTCCAATAATTCATGGCATATAGAAAATGATCAACGGGGACGAATACGATACATGGCAGAATACACTTATTGAGTACGGTAATTTTAAAATACAAAAAATTTCAAGAACAAGTTTAATTTTTATTTGAATAAATTTTAAAACGATCAACGAACTATTACCCCAATAATCAGTGTATTACATGAAATAAACAACCTTATCACAATAACAGGTAACATCAAAGACTTCCAGGATCTTAGTTAAATACCTTTCATCTTTTATAATAAACTAAATTTCACCACGTATTGAGCATCAACACGCCAGAAATAATACGCTAATTTTGATCCAGATATTCAAATGATCTGCCACACCTGGCACTGATTGGCTATTGGCCCTAAGTGCCGGCAGCTCCTTGCAGATATCGCCCCCGACCTCCCCGACCCAGCGACTGAAGTCAAACCGCAGCCTTTCCTTCGTGTCCACATCGTCAAATATCAGCTGCACACATTCACACCCTAATACAGCGCTTGAGGAATCTTTACCCCAGCAAGTCGGGGAACAAAGAATAGACTTGCAGCTCACAGTTCCCCGGGCTAGTTGTAAAAGGCAACTCACGACTAAAGAAGGGGGAGCTGTTCCGTGACAGCTGTCTTACACAAAATTGGACTGCAATAATTTTTGTTACTCACACACGGTCCTTAAGCTCTCTAAAAAAATCATGAATCTTCTTCTCCTTTCATGTTTTAAATAGTCTTTGTATTATTGTATAGTCTACACACGGTCCTTAAATTCCCAAAACACCACCACCATGAATTTTCAATAGTGATAGATTCGATTTTGATAAGCAAATACAAAGGAAGGTAAAGGCCGAATGCGTACAGCAACCATCAACGAACTACATCTGCCCGACCTGCAGTAGACCGTGCCGATCGGCCATTGGCCTCTTCAGCCATAGAACCCATCAACGCAACTGACGTCATCGTTGTTCTCGACAGACAACCACACGCGATGGTGATAGATTCACAAAATCAATCAACATAAATAGTTTTTCAAATCCATCAGTTTTATTTAAGGTATTCATTCATTAGGTTCATATGCGTACCTCTTTCAGCGTCCAAATAACCTTGCTTGGGTCGCCCTGTTGTTCACTGCACACGCGGATCTTAGAAATGGAACCGATGTCACCAACTTCAATCTAAAATGCCATTTAAAAAATATTTTCAAAAATGCAAAACAAATGAAGACATGAAAAAACTACAAAATAATGCAACGTAGTAATTACGAAATTATCGTACTTAAACCGTTCAAACAAGATGCACTAAAAACATAGTCAAGCAAGTTACTACAGACACTACAAATTATTACTACATTACTACAAATAAACTTTAAAATTTCATAGTTTAGTTCAAATCAAATATCTGACATCACAATATCAACATGAAACGGTTTCATAAATTGCAAAACCCTGAATGAGCAGCTAACTGAGTAGACTATGACTACAAGGCCGTAATATAAGGAAGTCTTGTGCTATTGCCAACCCATTGTCCTTAGCCTACCCGATACCTATACCCCTGCGGCTCGGGGAACAAAGAATTGACCTGCAGCCCAGAGCTCCCAGGGCGAGTCATAAAAGACGACTTAAGATCGTGGGGCGGTTCTGTGCTTCGTAAAGCCGAGGCCGAGAAAATAAAATAAAATATTTCTATTCTTATAGTTAGGTTAATGATGCTTAATTAATATTATGATGTGGCTAATTGTCAGGGCTTGATTCTTGATATTTGTTGAAAGGCTTGGGCATTATTGTCCTATTTATCTGTGTTTGTTGAGATAAAAATTTTGTGAAGGAAAGTTGTTGTAACTATTTTGCCAAGTTCCAGAACATTTTCTATTCACTCGAATAGTGAAGCTAGACTAATCGTCCAATATATTTTGAAAACATTGCCTGTTCCAATAATCAGTCCTCAATCATACCGATACACTAACTTCTATCTCAAACTATGTAATACATATTGAGGGTCAAACAAAAACACAAAACCAAGCTCGTCAATAAACAAAATTCATAGCAAATACACAAAGTTTCACTTGGTCTTACGTGTAATTCACCAGTCGGCCCAGAAAGGCTGCTTTCCTCTGCATCCAGATCTATAGGCCCTGTCATGCCCCTCTCCCCATACACCCACAGGGTCTGCATGACGTCATCCCCAATCAACTCGTTCCCGTTGTTCGAATTGAAATTTCCCTCGTAATCATCATCATCGTCATCGAAAGCATCATCATCCGCTTCGCGTATCTCCAAATCAGGACTGCCATAGTTGTCCAAGGGGGTCTTATTATCATTCTTTGTTTCAGGGTTGTCGGGCAACGACGGCTTCGTAAAGGTCATTCCCTTTGTGAACTGGACTTTGTAGGATCCCTCTTTTAACACACAAAACCAAAATCGATTTAAAAAGCGATCTGATTTTAATTTTTATAGTATTGTCAAAACCAACACGTGAGAAGATAGTTGATGTCACGCTGCAAAGTTGAACAGCCTGCATCAATGATCAAAGACACCGTTGTGACTCCATTAAATTGTTCTAATTGTAACTGACACAAAATACAGCAGCAGCTAAGAAACTAAAACACTTGCAAATTTTAGAAATTGCAGTAATGCGTAAAAAACGAATTGTACTAAAAGCTTGTGGTTTATTAGACCGGTTCTACTCACTAGAGGGCACGTTGTTCAGCTTGTTATCCTTCAGCGGCTGTTCACCTAGAGCTCGTAACTCTCTCTCTATCTTTCTGTCATCGCAGCCAGTATCAAACCACCTGAATACAAAAAATTACATTATCTTACCAATATTTTTGAAAGGCACGCTTTTTATCTAGTCATCTGTAACTTGTACAACATGAATGAAAACTTTTAACCATCTTGCAAAAGTCTGTACCACATCACTCAAATGATTCATGGAATGATCGATCATATATTGAAAAACTAATGACTTTATTTCAAACAATTCCTTTAATTTGGTTCAAACTGCCCATTTGCATATTTCAACAGGATTATTACAACAATAAAAATTCTCAACAGCCCAGCGTAAGATGCTAAATCACCTCAGTATTATAACAATATAACATAACATTATAATAATATATTTAACGTTACATAAGCGAAACTAAAATTAAAGTTTTAAAGAAATTAAAATTCCATAGCATCAAAATTATGCTAACAATATTTAACAGACACCTGCTGCAGGGAAAGATGACTTCATGGTCCCAGTCTTTACGTCGAACTGTGATCTTGTCGCAAAACCACCCCTGACCCCGCCCGACTCCATCATGGCCGACAATCAACCGATCAACGATTCCAATATCCTCCGTATCCATCTCAAATACATCCATCTGATCAAATAACATTTACACATCTTTTTTAATGACAGACATACATAGGGCATACCACTTAAAGAGACAATTCAATGTTTTGTTTAATACATCAACATATCTATTCATCTCCATCACTTCCGATTCAATATTGTATTTCAATGTCAACTTCAATATTTGTTAAGCATCCACACATCACTGAAGCTCTTGCAAGCAATAAATATAAAAAATTACTGCGTTAGATAAACACAGAACACACAATGCAAAGCAACGAAGATCAAAGAGGATAAATCTGTAAACTCTATCTATCTATGTCTAACCCTAACCCCTACACAATATTAATAAAGACCACAAATATAGAATGATAGTTTGCAATATTCTCAAAAAATATCTTTTTTTTAAATCCTAAAAGTTAATAAAACTAATCATAAAAATTCTTTTAAAATTAATTATATTTTATGAAAGTGATCTGATGCTAACCTGACTCCTAAGCAGTTTCTTGCTGTTGTTCGTGGATTGGTTAAGCCGCAGTTTTCCGCTGCTTCCCTTGGCCCCGTACATCGTCACGTAAGCGCTGGCTTCAGTACCAGCGCCACGTCGATCACCGGTGTACACGTGCAGCTTGTACTGCACGGCTGGTGCAGGGAAACACATAATATACCTCCTTAGACCAATTACTGACATTAGCTGGCAACAATGGCATTTACTTTCACCATAAATCAGTTCTTCCCTTCACGGACACAAGAAAATAAATGACCCGTTCACTGACCCCCATTCCTAACTTTCAAATAATTAGGATATCGTCGTCGTCACATGCTCATCAGCTGAGCATTGCACTCGATGCAATTGAGTTCGGATATAGTTGTTACTATAATTTACAAACTGCATCAGATGTCTCACTATTTTCCTTGGGAGGTTCTGGTGACATCGCCACAGTTGCATCCACCTTATCCTCATCCACAGTCGGTAGAAGTGGTGCTCCAGCCACGAGCACTCTTTCGATTCCTCCATCGTCGCGCCCCACGTCCAACCAGCGCCCACAGTGGAAGGTGAACACTCGCGCGAGGGAAGTCTCACCCTCCCTCACAACCACTCTCTCACACTTCCAGCCCGCGCCTGGCAACACGCAACAGTACATCAGAAATAAATGATTTGTGCATGAAATATGGTTTTTCCTTGTCGCTTAGATCAAGTCACAAGCATTGCGTGTATATATATATAATAATACCTTATTGGTTTTGCTGCATTATAGTGAAGAAAAATGCTGAAAAAGGCTTCAAATATTGCCATCTTCCTAATGTATTTAAATAGTGCCATCTTGCTAATGTATTTTAACAAAAACAAAAATTTCCGACTAGGGGTTGCAAAGTCGCACAGTCAAAAAGTCGCAAAGTCCCAAAATGCATTTTAACTTAAATATCCAAGTGCGGGTTAAAACTACAATGATTTAACATATATATATTTTTTTTTGGACTGTTTTGGAGACATATTATTAATTCAATTTTATTTTAATTTGTTTACATAAGATAAGGTTTTTGCTTGCCATACGAAATTGTCTTCAATGGTAATCATCGGTGCTTGAGATACAAAGTCATAAATTTATTTAACGCAAAGACAAATAAATTTGCATAATTTTAATACACAGGCGCAATAATGAAACTCCAACCTTCATCACGGCAGTTGTGACCGATGACGACCTTACTGACGTCATCCAAGGTCACGGCCTCCACATCAAACAGATCCATTTGACCTTGGCGCAGCTTGATCGGGTTATTCTTGGACTTGTAGAGAAGTCTGCGGCCTGAGTCACCGCGAGACCCGAACAACTGAATGTAGACCGGGGCGAGGGTCCCAGCACCAGGCTCGTCGGCCGTGTAGACCTCCACTTGGTACAGGATCACTGAGAGAACCAGCGATAATAAGCAGTTTAAGCACGGAATAAGAAGGAGATTGAATGTTAGTAATATTGGAAGGAAATATATACATAATACTGAAGGCATGCTGAGATCAAAATGAAGCTACAATACTGATCAATCAATGCGCATGAATCATACTTAAATATTGATTTAGTGAGGGTTCAAGCGTGCCGATTGGTCAGTCAATAACTCGATTTGTATCTTCACAATCTTAAAAAAATTCATGAAATCCAAAGGAAGGAATTCGTCAGTTGTCAGTTGAGATGTTAGCCTTATGTGTTTCACAGTTGGCACGAATAGAGAACCATGCTACCGAAGGACATAAGGAAGGATCTGGGAAGGGTCTCCTTCCCTGATGGGACACGGCTAGCTCCCTGCACACCCTCACAGGCGTCCTATCCTAACAGACAAGAAGCAGAAAGGACCTGGGAGGGGTCTCCTTCCTTGACGGGATACGGCCAGCTCCCTGCACACGTCGCAGTCGTCCTCCCCCCGGGACATCCACCGGTTGACTCTGAACGCGAGCAGCTCCTTCGCACTCAAGTCCTTCATCGTCATCTGCGCCCAGCGACACGACAACTACAGACAGCTCGCCATAGCAAACTGTACAGTGATGTAATTAAGCAAGAAGTTTTGACCGTATGCCACACTTATTCAAAAGTAGAGTATTTGTGAAAGGCGATTGATTAATTGCATCCAAATGTGCAACAAGAAAATAAATTTAGTCATTTTAGCACAGCAGATGATTGTATCTACAGATATTTTTAAATTTCTTTCCAAGTGAAATTAAAACGAGTTCAATGATGCACATTTTCATAAATGATGCTAGTTATTATCAATGTCAGTCACCAACAACGCAACGAACATGCATAGTCATAAATGCTTAAATACTCTCTAACAATAATTGTTCTGAATATTTTTTAAACATGGTTTTTAAACAAAAAGTCACTACACATCGTCTAACTCTTGAACAGGTCAATCACTTTCACCTAATTTCAAACAGGGTTAACATATTTGTAGTAATTAACTAGTAATATTTTTTGTGCCATATAATGAACCTTTTCGAGGAACCATCCAGATTCGAGACCATCCTCCAGCTGCAGGCCAATCCTCACTTTGTACAGCATTCCCAGCTTACTGCCCAAGTTGACCTGCACCAAAAAAAGCATTGTATGCCAAAAATATGCTCTCTCCAAAATTTACTGTCTTTCACGATTAGAAACTTCTACAATAAAGTCAGTTAAACATGGCAAAAATCACAAAGTCAAGTTTCAGATTTAAAAAAGGCTTCAAAACAACACAAATAATGTAAAAGCTCAATGCTGCAATTATTGTCTTAAAATGCAAAGTAAATTCAAATCGGATAAGGAAAGAAATGTTGCATCTATGCAACCAACCTTGAACTCATCAGTAGTCCCCGGCTGAAAGTATTCTCCACTGGAGTTGTCAGCCAATACAATGGGTCCAAACACTGCTTCACTGCCGTAGGCGTACAAAATAACCGTCCCTATCGTTGACATGTTGTCATTGGCGCCCGTTGTGACACTTATCAACCAATCACCAGCTGCGATAAATACAGTACCAGTAGAAGCTATGTTAGCATTAAGAATCTAATACAATTCATGCAGAGAAAATACTTTAAACACATAATACATTTTAATAATAATATATAATAAAAATATCATACTGCATGCATTACTAACAGTCATTATGATTCAAATCCATTTGCCATAAACTACAAAGGATAGCTATAAATAACTAAAATCTATTGTTATTTGTGAACAGATTGAAATTTATCAGGCTAATTGTTGTTCTTATTTAAAAACAGGCACATCACAGCATTTATTTATACATCAATAGAGAAATTTAAATACATAGCCACTTAAAATATCCGTACAGCCATATTTTAAAAGCCATTAACAAGTTCATACATTTTGGTTTATCTTTCGGCGGTGCTGGTGTTCCTGGGACTCTGACTTTTTGCTTCTTATCAGGTTTTACAGCAGATGGCAGCCCTGCAATACAAACAAAGCAAACTGCAAATTTACAAGTGACATGCTATATTAAGTAGTGCGGCAAATTTAAAACAATTTTCATCAGATTTAAAAGCAGCGCACGAAACGTAGTAGACTAGATGACACAAAAACACAAAGATCGGATGACACAAATACTATAAATTTGATCGGACCATTTTTAACTGACATATTTAATGATTTATTCTCATCATGATAAAAAAGATCTCTTAAATATTATAATATGTGTGAGTTATAACACGCAAAAAGTGCAATGAAAACTATCCTTACTTTCATCGACTTTCAGAGTCCGCTCAATTTTCTGATCATCCATTCCAATGTCCAGCCATCTGTTCAAAATCAGAACACTTAGAATCCTGTCAGTAAATATAAAATATCCAAGTATAAACCCTACAGTTTATAGGGTTTATAGTATTATTCACCATGCTAATCTTAATGCATATCTTATGTTGTCACCATGTTAATCTTAAGCTAATTCTGTGTTCATCCACACGAAAATACTTATCCGGCAACTAATATCTATTTGCTTGAAATTTAACTCCTAACGTACTGAACGATGCAACTTGAAATCAGAAAATGCTAATCTTAATGCCGATGCATCATAAGAAAGACCAAAAAATAGTTTTAGTTCGCTTCACTTTCGATCTTGAAATGATAAAAAATAATAATACTTAAAAATAATAATGCTAATACCTAGTACCACTTTTTTGTATCAATTTGTAGAGCGCAGTGTCATGACCTAAGTCATCTCTAGTGCGCTGCATATCCCTCAACAAAAGTGCAGCTCTCCCTTTACTTCAATTTGTTGATGATTAATGAGACACTCAACCTGTTGCAAGGGAAGATGAACGCCTGATTGGCTGCGTCGCGCAGGCGCACGACGATGACGTCACAGAACCAGCCTTGTCCAGCCGCCTGGCCGTCGTGGGATACGTGGCACAGCGTGAGGGCGCCCAGATACACAGCCTCCATGCTGAAGGTGTCCACCTACACGCGCCAACACAGCTTCAATACATTTCCGCACCCAATCATCTGGTTCTTTTCTCGAAACATGCCCGTGCTATCTCAGTCGGATTTTTACATCACCTCGCCCACTGCCTCCAAACTTATTCTAGCTCTCAGATCGGCACTATTCTTCCTCGATTATTAATGTCGCTAAGTACAATTACAAAAACAATCATTTTGAGCGCGGCGTGTGCATGTATGTAATTGTATGTATACTGCTTTGTAGCGCATCCAAATATCTCATGCAAAAGGGGCTGAACAAACATTGCTGTTTTCGATCATATTTGCGGCATTTGGCATGTCTGTCAGATCATACTAGATAATGCCAGGCGAACGAGGCGATATGATCAATTAGGATTTTTGTTTTATCCAAGATAGATCGACAAAAAAATGATAAAAAACGGAGGGTAACCTCTGCAGCCAATCTTACCTGTCCTAGTTTAAACTTGACAGGGTTGTCGGAGGCAAGAAGCAGCCTGCGACCAGTGTCCCCAAGTTCTCCGGTCAGGTTAACAAAGACATTAGCCTGTGTGCCAGCATCGGGTTCCACTCCTGTCTTCACCTCAACTTGGTAGATAACAACTGCGAAAACATGCGACAAATAGTGTATTGTACATGTAGCAAGGTTTTGTTGAATAACAAAAAAACAAGCATCCGTTTTGTAGTTCAGGTCTACAGAAGATCATGCCATCATGAATAGCAAACAACTTACAGCACAAAATGCTTCAAAAATCTTCAGCTATTAAAACTCCCCTACTCACGACCCTACTCAATAATATAAATTACAGAGTTCAAATAACAAACAATTTCTTGAAGCTACCTGCAAGGTGTGGGTTTCACTCACTTCACATCATAGCCAGTTAACTCATATTTCTAAATAAAGAACGCTTAAAATTTTTTGCAGCTCGAAATCATCAAAGAACACAATTGAAGCGTTGACCAAGTAGATTGCATGAATTCGATCACAATACCAAATTTTCTCGTACACTGTTGGCAGATCAAAATTTGAATCTGATTTTAACACAGTTCATGCCCTTGGGCCAGTCTACCACACATACCTGGCAATATCGACTGACGAGGTCGGACTGCTGGAAGTTCGCGCATGATCTCCAGATCATCGCGCTGCCTGGAGAACCAACGGTTGAACCTGAACATCAGGCGCTCCCTGCTCTTCATGTTCTGAATTCTCATCTGCACCAAAACATCGATGAATAAGAAAGACTCAAAGCTCATCAAGATAGCAAACTAAGCATTTTATACAAATATATATTAATTCATTACATTTTAAAAAGGTAGATTTTAGCCTACATGTTTTAAATCAAAAGGTCAATCAAATTGAAACATTTAAAGGCAACCTCTTTGACTTTCCAGCCCGGATCCAACAAGACTTCCTGTGGATTACATTCCAGCCGAACCTTGTACACTGCTCCCACTGACCGCAAGTTGACCTATCAACGAACAACAAAAAATACGATTTAACTGCAGAGATAATCTCCAGCATCAAGCTTATTAGTATGCCATCGCATATAGTCACCAGAGTCATCTAAGCATTGCTCAATGCTCTTACCAGGAAGCTATTAGATAATCGTATTAGCCATGGCGCTGGTATTGTCCAAGCTAAACTGAAATTGCGCTTCAATTGTCATCATTAATTCTTTTTTATCGTAACTGAAAAACACTTTAAACTAAAAATAAACTTGCAAAACGTGTAAAACATAGAGTAGCTAAAGAACTAAAGAACTAAAACACTGATTACTGATCCACAACCATAAAACTAACTGTTCAATGAGAAACTAAGTATCAGATCATAACACAGCAGTTCCTAAATGCGCATGTAAGCAAAGTTTAAAAAAGCAAAGTAAATGAGCTGGACAGATACCTTGAACTCGTCGACGTTGTTTGCTTGGAAGAGTCCATTGGGACCTGCCTCCCCAAGAATGATTGGCCCGGAGTCTCCCTCGTCCCCAAACACAACCAGAGTGATGATGGAATCTGTGGCCGAAGTGTCTGACGACACCCACACCTTCCAGTCTCCGTCTGAAAGTGACAGTACAAGTAGCATTAATTATAACGCAATAGTGCGGTAGAAATTTAGTTAGAACAACATACTACTACCCTAAATGCTGTGTAAGCATTATTACATGCCAGTGGCTAAACACAACAATGCAGTATCAAGTTTATCGAAAATGCATGAAGACATGCATTGAAGAACGAGCGTCTGCAAACTAACTGTTTTGCCTTCTTAATGAAGCAAGAATTTTCAGCTTCAGTTACTTCTGTAGCTCTTGCAAAATTGCACGCGTTTATCGTTTCTATCGTAATTAGAAACAATTCATGATATAATTTACAAAACAAAACTACAACGGAGCACACAAATAATGTCATGCGATTGAATGCAATAGAATCTCAAAGTCGAACTGCCAAGCACTACTACCAGTCTGATATCACAAAATAATTGAACTAATTATGATAACTGGACACCAACATGAGCAAAGTTGGAACAGTTCATTAATTTAGTGAACGCAGTAAGGCTATATACATTTTCATTTACTTTATTTACATTACCAATCTATTAGATCCGGACCCAAGTGTTCCTCTTCAGTGTTCTGCTAACATGGCAGGTCTTTAGTGTCAAAACCTTCCACCCTAGAGACAAAAGTGTGTCCGTTATAAAACAAACCTGTATAAGGCGGGTGATCGGGAGATGCTGCGGCCAGTTCCTGCGTGGACTGCACGGACGCCGTGTGCTTCGCCCTTTGCACCTGCAAGTGTTTTTGTTTCGCCGACGAAACGGGGTTCTGCTGAGAGTATGATCGCTCTGACTGCTGCTTATCAAGTCCAACTAAAATTGTACAGTAGCCAAAATTACCATCACAATCGCCAATTTGATGCTTAAATTTAACAAAGGGTACTTTTACAATGGCTTTACGAACAAATTCAAACACAGTGTTATAAATGCAGTATAATGCTTGAACACGTGGTTGAGTAGAATAGTAGTGTAAGTGTCGTCACATTGAAGAATAGTAACGTATTTAGCATGAAGCAAGCAATTAAACAAATTAGATGCATGCAATTGCAATGTATGTAGCAAATTATCAACAGAGATTATCAACAGAAATACAGAGCACACTCTCGCACTATAACTGTGTGCTTAACAACATTGCCAAGTTGTTATTCAGAAATTGAAAAGGTTTGAAAACGTACATTCCAAGATCTCCGGATAGAAGCGAGCGTTCTTGCGCGCCGTGCTGCTCGTCGGTGTGACCCAACCCTCCGGGGTCATTCCAACATATTGGTCGGGGTTGGACACGGACTCTAGGGTCAGGTATCCCTTCTGCTTCACGTTGGTCACACGAAACTGACAGTCGTCATCTCCAGAGCCCTACAGCGATGACGTCACCAACCATATACCATGACTACCGTATATCACATAAATTAATTTATTCGTCATTTGAAATAAGACAATTGTTTAAATAAAAGCAAAAAACATTTTGTGTTTGAAGTTACAGCCATTTCGACACTATTGCCATCGTGGTTAATTATCAGATTTGTTTTGAGTACTACAAACAACTGCGAAAGAACAATAAATTTGCAGCAAAAAATGATCCGAAAATAAAATATAAGCTTATAATAAATATATTTTATACATTTGATATTTTAGATGATCATTTAACATTTTTTGTTTTTTAAAGTACAACAATTTTCTTAAATAAAAGAACATAAAAAAACTACTGAACTTACGCCGACATCGCACTCTCCCCCAGTCATGCGAATATAGCGCTTCGGCAGCGCGATGCTTTCAAACGTGCACACGCCTGCGCCGCGCACGTGGTGCACGCGAAACTGTGCTGATCTGACGCGCTGGCCCGTAGCGCGCAGTGTGCCATCGTTGTCAGCGCACAACGTTTGAGACACTGACGAGCAGAGATACAACACGTTGCGGTCGTGTAGGGTGCCCTGTTGACAGAAAGGCATTCGCAGCAGAATATATATTTGATTCGAACAATGCTAACACTACTTCAGCTGCCAATCAAATACATTTTCGTGCGTCGGTTTGATTAGAGAAGGCATTTTAATTAGAACTGACGACTTCCCGATGCAAATGAAAACAACAGAAAATAAAATAAAGTTAAGTGCTGTTACATAAGATGCACAATACAAGAACCTATACAACTTGAATACAGTACGACAAGGTGAAATTTGATTGGGACAAGCAGAGCTCCCTCTCCAGAGCATGACTGTTTCCTTAAACACTAAAGCAAACAAATATTGAGATTATATTAATTGATATGATTTCATGTTTAAAAAAACCTTAGAATACTTAATATTTTAAAATCTATTTTATAAATTTTCTTTTACTCCTTACTAATTTGATACAATAAAACTTATGCATTTACTTGACACTCTAAACACCTTGCAGTAGATGTGAAAGAGTATCGAAGGACTCTCAGAAGGTCCAGGACTCATCACAATGGCGCCATCTGCCAGCACGGATACGTAACTGAGCGGAGATCTGCCAGACTCGAGCATCACACTGCGGTCTCGTTGGACGTGGAGGTTGAACTCACAGAATGTCCCTCCCTTGCCCTGCAATCGTGGAGAATAACTCTTACTGAGCTTGATAATATACATCTAAACAACTGAGTTCCATTAATTTCTGTGTAATGAATCAATGAGCCGGTAACAGATATATCTGTCATCTTTTAAATACCAACAATGTGAATTCACATCAGTCTAGTATTTTATGAAAAAGAACACATAATTGATGAACATGAAATGGTTCCAGTTTTCAAATAAATAAATAAAATTTTACTAACAAAATAAAAACAGATATTCCATAGAAACAATAGAAATGACATAGTTATATTGAGTTCAAAAGTCCATTCAGCATCTCAAACGATCATCTAGAGTTCAGATATGAGTGAGTGTATAATAACCGCAAAGCTCAAAACTTATTTAAAGGCAAAAGAAGTCCTAAAAACAACAAAATTCAACTTCATTTTAATTTTAGCTAAGTCACACGTAAACCGGTCTAATTCAAGGGCTCACCGTTCCGAGAAGTTTTCCATGTTCCGCAGCCAAGTAGCATTGAGGATTAGCAACACTCTGAAACAGCTTGCTCGAACCTTTCTTAGATGATATCATAAAGGCACCTGAATGCACGCAAGGCAATCGTAATGTTTATTGCGGTCGTGCAGCATTAACTAATGCATTGATTACAATTTTAAATTAATATACACAGATAAATGGTGTTTGACCTCTGAACTTCAGATAGCAATGTTTTGTCTTGTCGATTCAGGTCTTTTACACACAACTTTTATCTGTATCTGTTATCTGTTATTTTTTTTATCCAAGCTAAAGAACAACCATTAATATTGGCCTATTGGTAAAATACATTGTAAAAAAGCACCCCGTTCATTATCTTAAAACTTACGATGACACTAAAATGGAACAACGAATGATTACGCTGCTTGCCAGACAGAATTACTCTTGACATCCATAGAGGGATGCAGTTGTGTAACATATTCTGTGACTTCATTATCAAAACTTGAACTGACCCAACTATCATCCAGTGAAGATCGTAATTTAAAATGATCTACATTTACCGAGCGGATCAGAGTGCTCCCCGGAAGCGTCCACGGATCCGTCAGACTTGATCCTGAGCGGCCGCAGAGTAGTCTTTGAATACAGAACGACTTGGGACCCGGTGAGATACTTCCACTTCTCATACTCGTACTGAAACAATCAATGAATAACATACGCTCAGCCATTGTCAGTATATAAATAATTGTGCCGAAGAATCGCTGAAAGTGATCAGCAACCGACAAAAACTACGATATATTTCAGACTCTTTGAAGCTATACAGGCAATGAGGCGATGCGATAGCTCTATTAATTGAACTGATGTCTCCTTGCGCAGTATTTTAACTATGACTATAAAATGTTAATATTTCAATAAATGCAGATAATATATTTAATATTATAATCTTTCAACTTACAAAATAATAATACAAATATTTATACAGCGATTTCATCAAATTTAATTCATTTTCCAGTGCAACAAAAAAGAAGTAAGATAAAAGCAAACAACTGGAATAAAAGTCGTACCAGTTGTCGATGGAACTGTTCCTCGGTAGCAGGATCCAGCTGCTTCAGCTCTCGAACCATCTTGCCATCATCCTCTCTCTCACTTAACCACCTTCAGTCACAAGTGTCATCAGATATAAGTCAGTAGACAAACACTCTTACAATAAAAGAATAAAAAGTATTACAGTTTAGCAGTAAATGTTCAAATTTGAGAAATATCCATAAAAAACTGGCCTGTTATACAGTGTATCATCTAGTTCTAACTCATATCATCTCATTTCAAAACCTAGATTTGCAGTAGGTTTTCCAAACAAAAATTCATATTTTTAAAAACAATGCTACTTTCAAAGTAAATTATACTCTAAAAAGGCACTCAAGTTAGAATAGATCATTAAAAGGCTTCTCCTCACATAAAGCTGAGCAGGTAATTTTTTGAAGTCTGGGTATATCCCTACAAAATCCATAGGTCTCTGTAGATTTGCATTAAATTTAAACCCAAAAAAGTTGAATCTATGTTCCAAACACGCTGACGATCCAAACACGCCGACGACATGAACATACCTTCGGCAGGGGAAAATCCACTTCTGTCCAGACCTTGACTGGTCTCGTATGACGATCTTGTCCAAGTACCAGCCCTTGTTGCTGCCAGAGTCATCACAAGAGGCCACCACCATCGTAATGTTGCCCAACCATACTGCCTCCACAGTAAACGCATCCATCTAAAAAATAATATCCACTAGCTAGCTGACCAAGAATCAATAAAAATTGAAGCTATACTAATTATTTGCCTAAAGTATTATCAAACAATGCGCCTGAGCTATTTTTAATTTAGAGAATATCTCATGTTCAAATAGTATAGGAATCTTTAAAAATGTAAAAAGGAGACCGAATATAATAATCAATTTACTCGAGCATTGATCATCAACAGCAAACAAATTAAATGAGATTATATTATGAACTTGTGTAGGCGGCATGGTAAATGATTATATTACTTAAGATGAGCTACATCAGAATTCATAGTTGACAAGCATTATAATAGCTATTTTCATATAAATTTTATGGTTTTCATGCAATTCAAGTTTAGCAATTGAAGGGCACAGCGCTTGCTCCAAATACGCGTACCGAGTAAAACTAATTAAAACTATTTCGTTACGATTCGTCAGTTTTGTTACTGATCAAATTATCTATCGCTTTTATGTTATGGAACACGATGTAGAGGGTTTAAACATGTTTGAGGCATATTACTCGACTTGCGTAGCACATGCACTCCGCTCTACAATTATAATTAAATATTGAGAATTCAATAATATGCTAGTTGTTCTAAAATAGCCCCATATAACAACATCAAATTGCACAGTGAAATTTTCAATATTGTGAATAACACAGTGATTTCAGGTAAACATTATAATTATGTGGATAATCAAACGTGATGATATACAAAATACCATACTGTTGCAGAATAAGTTCCAACGTCAGCTCAATTCAAAAAATTACGAATGATCATGAAATTTAAAACTGTAAATTGCAATCTAATTTTTTCATGTTCATTATTTAACCTAGAGATTCATCTTTGGTAGTTTACAGCGAAACATTTATCAATAACTGGTAAGTAGAACAATATCCTAGCACAAAGCTTTACCGCCAGTACATTAACAGTGCACTAACGCCACACATGACAATTCTAAAATTACTTTTTTTAAACCAACACGCAAAGAAAAAAAAACACTTGATTCTAGTCTAGATATCAACGCTACAGGCGCTAACTACTAAATATTTCACAAGCACAAAGTTATTCAGTTAGCTAGAGAAGTTGTTGCGTCATAATACTTGATTTGATGGCAGTAAGCTGAGTAATTATTATTTAAATTTAGCATTCATTGCTCAACAACATATCATGCTACAAAGTGCCCATAGAGTTGTTCTCACGTTACAGCTATTGTTGCTCATGTGGAAAAATAATTATACCAAATTATTCTCTTTAATTGAGTTTTCAATATACTTTGAACACTAACTACTATTGGGTCCCTGAACAACATATTTGAAGACACAATATATAGTGAACACAATCTTACTTTTCCTTTCACAAAACAGCCTTCCGTTTTCTTCCTATTATACATCTGCCTTGCTCCTGAGTCACCCCTTTCTCCAAACAGCGTCACGGAAACATTTGAATCCGTCCCGGCATTCCAAAGTTCGCCGGTGTACAGATTCACCTCGTAATGCACCACTGCAACAAAATTAATTGTACCATACGTATTAGTACTCAATGATATCTTACTAACCTAGCATTACAATACTAATTTAGTATTATTAGTAATTAGTAATTACAATACTAATAAATTTTCTGCTACCTGCTAATATCTATCATATAATACTCAATTTAACTATAAGCACAAGAAAGATCCGTAAAGCTGTAGATGGCCAGAGGTCTCGGTACCATACTGACAAAACTAGAATATTGTCTTTGACCAATCCGATTTTTATGAAATCAGACCAATTAATAACAATTACAATGTTTAAAAGAAACTTGTGGCAACTCATCAGTAAGTAGACGCAATGCGTGGTACCTTTCCTCCCTGACCGATCAGTAATACACAAAAGATTCACCAATAAATCAGGATTAGATCCTGACCCAAATCCTTAAATCTTCACATATTGCTCGTTGTAGAAATATAACGAAAATTCGATAGTTTTTTTGTCTCATAGTTTTATGTTAAACTAAATGTCTCCCGTTCAACTAAAAACTTCCCTTTTTTGACGCATAATGCATTGCCACCCGACAAAATTGGATTGGCATTACGATCTCATTAAACGGCTGTAGAACCGCCACTGTTTAGCACTACTAAGCAGAAGTTAAATGCTAGACGTACCGGGCAAGACAGGCTGGCCATTTCTTGTAACGGGAATTTCTCGACAAATTTCCCCGTCGTCCTTATTGCGCGACAGCCATCTATTGCACTTGAAAGAAAGTTCTTCCCCCGTCTGCTTGTCCTTCATGCGAACCTGCAGCAAGTGTTCAGCATTGACATTAAATCTTCATTATTTCATAATACACATATAATGAGTCATTTATCAGCAGTGTTGAATGGAATCTGTCATTCAGACTGTTTTCTCGTGTCCTTTGCATTATTTGAGCGCAGCTATACAATTTCAAGGTCGACAGACAGAGAACAATTGATCAGTACCTGTGTACAGTACACAAATGGTCAGTTGCTCATCTGAAAATTATTATAATTATAATTCATAGCAATTTAAATTGCTATTTTGCTCGCACATTGCTTAATGTTAACTGTACGATACATATGATCGTTACAATATTTTATCTGTGTCAACTGCAGATTATCTACAAACTACACACATTAAACAAATACTTACTGTAAGTAAGAGCAACAGTCACAGTGAGAGTAAGAGTAAGCAAAGAGAACTCATGAAGTACTCTTGTTGTCCTAACACAACCTATTTTATTTTAAATCACAGAACTCAAAAAGTCAACGTAAAATCGAAAGTACAACTCACTTCATCACACAGCCAGTCTGATACATCGCCAAGATTGTTATGTGATATTCTGATCTTGAAGATTTCGCCAATATTACCAAGAGACACCTGCAAACCAACAAATTTACCAACAAATATATAATCAGAAGCAAATAACTATTCCCGTGCAAGCCCGGGAACAAAGAATTGGCAATTGGCTTACAGCCCAGAGCTCCCCGGGCGAGTCGTAAAGGCGACTAAAGAAGGGGGAGCGGTTTTGTGGTGGCCCTCTTACACAAAACCGGACGGTAATAGTCTTTGATTCCCACACATCGTCCTTAAAATTAAACCCCACCCACCCAAGCACATAACTAATTTTAAATACACAGAATTAAATATACAAAACTGAAACAAAAAATACAACCCCCTGCAAATCGAGGAACAAAGGATAGACTTGAAGCCCACAGCTCCAGTGGTGAGTCGTAAAAGATGACTAAAAAAGGGGGAGCAGTTCCGTGCCGACTCTCTTGCACAAAACCGGACTGCAATAGTCTTCTTTACTCACACACGGTCTTTAAATTATTTTAAAATCAAGAAGAATAAATACTTTCTGCAAATGGATAATGTCGATATGCCTACCCTCTATTGATCATTTTCCAAACCTCAAACTGATCGACGTGACCCGGCTGGAAGATCTGTCCATCCGAGTCCCCGAGAGTGAGCGGCCCAGAGTCGCCTCTGGCGCCATAGACCGTCAGACAGACAGCGGCCTGCGTCCCTGCCGCAGGGTCGTCGCTTGTCGTCACCCACACAGCCCAGCTACCCCCTGCAGTGTGTGACATCACAAGCTATAACTAGTAGAATACACTACAAAAATAGTAGAATAAATGACAGGAATTATGATCAACAAGTTCAACATCTACACATCTACACATCTATACATCTACATGCATTGTTGTATCCATCAAAGGCCAAGTGTTGTTGCCAACACAAGCCCTTGATAAAAAAGACCATCTGCATGCTTTATATACTGTAAAACATGAAATTTTTGCTGCATAAGTCATTTTCACGATTTTGGCGGTCAGAAATTTAGCTCCAGCTAATTGTAACGCTTTTGAGAACTGCCAATTATATATACACGTAGCTTCTGCAGCTTTCTTTCTGCTCAAGTAATTTTCTATAGTATTACCGATTCACAAAATTCACCAAAAATACTCACAAGCAAAATTTCATGTTATGTAGTAATAGTATCAGTTTCATGTTATACTGTAAGTTTTGTATCAGTGTATCAGTACGCACGCGTAGTTGACGTTTTATCCTTGAAGACACCCTCCTTCTTTCGTGTTGGCAGACTTCTTCTCGTCCAGGCCCGGCCGAGCATGGGTGCCCTCTGACGCGTGAAGTCACTCGACGGATCAGATCTGTCCGTAGTCGCAGCATCGCCAGACACCACATAGACGTCAGGACCGCTGAATATGGCCGACAAACTGCGAACCTACAACACGTGATGGCATTACCAATAAGAATTTTCCAATTATTATAAAATTTAGTCATAGAGCTTTGCAGCATACCGTAGTCTCCTCCAATAAAAACAGAGCCAATGCAACCATATATTAGGCAGATTATGCAAAACTATAAATTGTGCACACGCAAACACGCAACTAAATATATTTACTTATTTATCTGTAATGCAAACTATTTAAAATATGTATGACCAAAATGATATTTAAACACACCATAAGCTAAGTTACCACTGAGTGCAATTATAACATATCACTGCATTCTCTATCAGGCAGGATATAATGTATATCGCGCACCATACAATCAAACAATGAAGCCTGTTCGTGTACCGGCCGCCTGTCCTGGGTACAGATGCTGCGTATGGGCGTGCCAAACATGCTCGACAGATCCTCCACGATCTGCTCGAACGTCTGCGCCGTGCGCCGGTACAACAGCAGCGTCTGCGTGCGGCCCTCCTCCCCCTCCATCACCACCGTGATCTTCTTGGGCGCCCTCGACCCACCCCCACCGCCCCCCGCCTTCTGCGATGGCGCTGAGTAGTATTTCGTGACCGGGGGGGCGCGCGGCACGCTTGCTTCGGGGGTAGACCATGCATTGCGTTTAGGCAATCGTATTGCCTTAATGGGCGCGACTAGCGGCGCGCCCCCCAGCAGCGCGTTGTGCAGCCTCTGTGCGGTGGCCGGGCGCTGGCTGGCCCGCCACACGCGCTCCTTGTCCAGGCGGGTCACGTCCACCGCGGCCGCGTGCGCGTTGTACGACGAGCAGATGTAGCGACTGTTGTTCTGCAGCGAGTCAATCGATTCGATTCGCCGGCTGCCGGTCGGCGTGTAGATGCTCCGCACACCGAACGGTAACCCGGCGACCCGGTCAGTGAGCTCGTTCTTGAGGGTTTCGACGGAGGGGTAGGAGCGGGGGTTGACAGCTACGCGCACCCCGCTCACGTTTGCGTCGCCCGCCTTGTAGAAGAAGCAGATGCGTGTGTCCGGGATGCGGTAGAGGGTGGGGCGGGGGTCGCCGAGCGGGGGGTAGGACTGAAAGGGGGGCGCGCTGCGGTGGGAGGGGCGATCGGCGGAGGAATCGACGTCGTCCATTTTGGACGAATAGTCGAGCGCGGTGTTGATAATCTCACGATCGGCTGATGGCGAGACACATCACGCGAGAGTTTGCATTAGAATATGGAACCAACACGTGCTCATCCATTTCGGTGGGTCATCCATTGCAGACTCCTGCTAAAATGTGAAGCACTGAGAATACACGGTCAGCCCATGGCTGGATAATGTATTAAATTAAAACACTTGGCAAACAAATCGAATAAGTTTTTATGAGTACAACACAGTAAATGCTATCGATCGAGAGCCATGCCGTCATGCAAATTATAGAAATCGGTAAGTTTGCAGGTAGAGATGTATAGTCCAAGTATCCACATAACTAGCCTTATTTATGACAAAATTTTTGCTTATAAATTTATAAAGCATAATTTATAAGTGATATAGTCCTGTCAGCTAGCCTAATTCTCAGATGATTCAGGCATAAGTGACTGCATTACTACTACATACATATAGAGCCTGACATTGAGAAATCACTCTCCTTCATCAATCCTGCACCCATGTGACTTACAAGATTTCAAATTAATCGCACACTACTTTTTCTTTAGAACTAAACTACTATAATATAGGCTCTCGTAGGTCAAATAGTTTTTTCTTCAACTTGTTTCCGAAAGATACCTTCAACTGTCTGCATCAGCAAAATTTAATAAAATCAGGCCCTTATATACAGAAGACTAGCAAAGCTGCGTTCGATGAAGTCAGCAAAAACAAAACGTTCAACGATTGATCCTACTAAGTGTGCTGCTTGGATATGCTGCTCCAGTAGTCAACTCCACACAAAAATTAGACCAGTTCGATCCGATACATGGACAGAACAAAATCGAATAGCAGAGAGCGTGACTCCTGTTGTGACAATCAATGCTCAACACACACTAAGACAGCACACAACGGCGTTGGAATGATTTCAAAAGAGGAGGACAAAAAATAAATTTATCAAACGAAAGGTGTTAGATGTACCTCATAAATCGATTTTCAAGAGACATGTGAGTCAGATTTTAGTGAAACATTGCGAATTTATAAAAAGAAATGTTCTCCTGAACAATTACAGCTTGCAAGACAAAAGAGCTTTTACATAATAATTATAGACGATCCAATCCATCATAATTTGTTTGGATGTAGTTTCTAACTATTGTGCTTCATGCCGGTATTTGTTTGAATTTTGGCTAAAATATAATTATACTCAATTCAAAATCAATACATATAAAATCCCAAAAATGTCCTTCACTCAATTAATTTTAAAAGAGGGGCCTCAAGCGTCCAATTTTCTCATCACCTCCTCCCCCCCTGCAATCGTGTGCGACGCCTGTCTCACGCGCCAGTCACACACGAACTGGCTGCTAATTGCAAGAATTAGCAACCGAAAACACAGCAGCAGCAGCACAGCTGCAGAGCAGTTCAGCGCAGAAGACAATTGGACATTACTGAAAGCAGCTCAGCGGTTCCAGAGCTTTGAGTGCTGCGACCACGTGACAAGCACAGCTGCACTGTATCCAGGCAACGTCCATGCTGCACGCCACAACAATGGGCCGACTGCACGACAAAAGTATTATAGGTCTTTGTTGCGGCAGCGTGGGCCTACATTCTTCAAGAACAAGAGCATGGCAAACATAAATTACTGTCAGTTTGTCAGATAATCATTACTGCATAACAGTAGGCCAACATCTAATTCCCAATCGATTATTTTGTCAATCGGCTCGACCGATAAATTAGCTATTATTTTCAAGAACATTTTCGCAATCAAAAATTCACAGCGAAGTCAAAATGCGCAGCAAAGTGGAGCCATGTAGAGAACTTAAGTTTAGCAAACAAATCTGAAAACTAATTTCACATAATGCCTTGCAGCCTCAAAAACAAATTTTAAGAGTAACTACATATAATTGCTCCGTACTCTATATTTTTATTTTATGGTACTTTAAAGCCTATACAGCATTTCCTTTTTTGTAACACAAACAGGAGTTGCAAAACAAATAGGCTCATTGCGTTCCAAAAAGCCTATAGGCCTACACATACATGTACATGCATAGCTTATGCTGGCTATCTGCAAATATAAATTAGAGAATTTTGTTGCTACCAACACTATAAAGTTCTATATATAACGTTGAAAATGTAACTATATATAAAATTGAATGCCAGGGACTTTCCAAGCGGCAGCATACTAGAGAGAGAGCATATGCACAGACCTTTCTAAAGGCTACCACTTGATGACAGATATTTGTATGGTAGTGCACACATGTTGTATTTTATTCATTCATCAATTATCATAAACCCGCTTAATTAATTTAATACCTCATTGGTTTGTAGCTGCATTATGGTGAAGAAAATTACGAAAAGGCTTCAAAATAGCTCCATCTTGCTAATGCATTTAACTAAAATATCCGACAAGGGGTTAAATCTTGTACACCTCAAACACCTTTTTTTACTAACCATGTATTCCTTAACTATATAAGCAAACCCAGGAATGCAGTCTCAAAGTCACAAAGTCTCAAAGCCTCACAGGCGCAAAGCCGCACGATAACTAAAATATCCGACTAGGGGTTAAACTTAAATTGAGCACAAACTGAATACAACAAGACTCCAAAAATCTTAATCTGATACGAAATCCATATAAAGACAACTAGGCCTAACTAAACAAATGAGAGCATACCATAAACCTTCTTGAATAACAGTAGGTAGTACGCCCTACAGCCTACAAAAAGCCTAGGTGTAACCAGTGACGCATCCACTGTATTAATGAACATAGGCCCATGCTCATTCTATCAATTTTTAATGTAGATCAATGTAGATCAACGCTAATTGAGGCTAATTGGTTCCACTGCCTATGTAATGTTGAGACTGCCGAGCAGCTGTGAGGCTCATAGAAACACTACTGAAACTGTACTATACTTTACTGTACTGTACTACACTTTAGACCTACCCATACTCGCATTAGCGTCTACAAATCGAGACTGTTTTTAGGCGCGATTCGGCCCATTTTAGAATATGGGTCCGTGTTGTTCTCATGCTGCTCTGTCAGCGACGCGAGGCTAATTGAAAGCGTCCAGCGCCGTGCAGCAGTTCTAAGCACTGGCGCTATAAGAAGAACAGAAACGATAAAACTAATGGCAGAAACTGGGTGGGATTCACTTGAGATCAGAAGGAAGCGTGCAAAAATATTTTGTTTCTACCAAATCGTAAAAGGAAATGGCCCCCTTTATTTGAAAAGCAGAATATAATTTAAAGACCACCTGCAAGTTCATAGTTCTAGGTCAACATCAAGACACAATATGCACATACTGGAGCCTCAATGCAGACTCAACTGTTACAAAACGTCTTTTTTTCCTGACTGTGCTCGAATTTGGAATTCGCTATCTAGCAATATTGTTAGCTGCAATTCCATTCTCATGTTTAAAGTTCATCTACTGGCTGTACCTACTTTCGCTTCCAAAGCCAATAAAACTTTGCAGTACAACAGAGCCCTAAAGGAGCATAATGGCAGGTTTGTTATCCAATTCAGATTGGGTTTGAGCCCGTTACATAACGAGCTATTTATTTATAACATAATTGACAAACCATTCTGTCCCTCTGGTGGAGAAAAAATCGAAACCCTGGTACATTTTTTATTTGAGTGTGAAGTTCATGCTTCGTATCGTGAAATTATGATGAATAAAATTACTGATTAGTCTACCGCATTAAATACCTACCACAATTTAGCTCTAGACGTGTCAAAACGATGTGATGTTATACATTTGCTAACGCATGGAATAGATCTACCAACCCCTGATGTCAGCGAGCAATGTAACGTCAATACATTGATTTTTGATACTATATCGACATACATTTCCTCGACATCGAGATTCAGAGAACGATTCAAATAATTATTCACATAATATTATGTGTCCTTGACCGTGCTGCAAGTTGATCTGAGGTCCGTCGCTGAGTAGCATAATACTTAACTTGTCTCATTTGTACCCAACCACAATTATTGTATTCTCTATGCTTTGTGAAAATATTCAATGGTAAATAAGCTCAGTGAATTTTTGTTAATCTGCCTACAGCATCCTTCATATGCAGCATAGCCACATGCTGCATTTTGTATTTCAGCACCTATTTTTAAACTTAAAAATTGCACAAACTGTATTATTATTATTATTATTTAATTATATATTATTTATTTAAGTATATTTAAGGCGCACCTTGTGGAATATATATCCCGTGTGTGTTGCTGTTGGAATAAAAAAAACTACGTTGTTCGTCACCACTGGAGGAGTTAATATTGTTTGTTCGCTGCTCAAACTGACTTCCGGCGCCTACCAACTATAGAGTGAGGAACGGATCATGAGCGTCGGGTGTTCCTCGCTCCTGCTTAAATGTATTCCCTCTCTGGTGCAAGCTTATGCCCCTACCAATAATTTGCAGGTCCCGATGGGAATAAACAGTTGCCCTCTGTGCAGCCTTGCAGGCCCTTGCTAACGGTAGTCACTATGAGTATGCGATTGCATGTACTAGAATCAGAGTCACAGTATATAGAACCTAGGAATCTTAGATTCTATATACTGTGTCTGAGTAGCCTATAATGATTGACCTGACTACTTTAGAACTGCCTCCCAGAACTGTTTAGTAGCAATAAAAGTTTACATTTCATTAGTGTGTACTTCGGGTGCAAACAGGATTTCCATGCAAGTAGGTTAGGGCTATTGATACTTGTATTGGGCATTTCAAGTTTCATGGCGGTTAGCCGCTCATGTAGCCTATGATGTAGGTCTTGTCTTTTAGTAGAATTGGGGGATGGGTGGCATTACTATGATAAATTGAAGAATGAAGTATAATGCTACATTGTACCACTTCTGTATATTCTATGGTTAGGCTTAGATGTTAAGGGGAACTCAGTCCCCTAGGCTTAGTCACCAGAAATATGGAAAGATTAAACTAAAATCAAAGTAGACTTAGATTATGTGTGAAGATCAAGGCCCATCACTGCAGTCTGTAGAATGAAGGATGCGTGGGGGTGAAGGGGGAGGGGCTTGGCCAGTGGGCCAAACCAATTATCAATCGTCAACAATTGATTAACAGGGTCATGACCCTTTTACATCCAATCACAATAATTAACAACTATCACCCATAATACATATCAACTTCCGTTTTTACCCAAAAATGCTTCTTTCTGCGGAATTGTGCAGCTAATGCATGCGCATTCTAGGCTTGTAATTCTGTGGTTAAGATGGCAAATCAAACGTGTTAAAAAATCATTATATTTTAAGGCGTTTGAAGACCTGCTGGATTGGTGTGATATTGTTATTATGATGAAGTAGGCATTTACTGGCAACGCTCTCGCGTTTCTTACAATAGGAATTGTCTGCTGTTTTTAAAGCCTTTCAAATTATTTTAATAAATCTTAAAAATCAGAAAGAAACATAATCCAAGTACGATATCTAATATTTTTTCCTTTTTCTATTAATGCAGATTCCGGTACGGAGGTTTCGAAGAAGTTGCCAGCCCGCAGAGGACGAAAGATGAAGTTCATTGGCAGAGGTCTGCGAGCCTTGATTATACAATGCAACATCATATTTTGTGAAAAAAATTAAATTAAATTAGAGTATAGTACCTTCGCAATTATGTAGTAAATGTGTTTCATGAGTTTTAATTAAGGATGTAACAGAAATGTTAGTTTGAATTTGAAGAATTTTAATGCATTGATCATAATCGTGTTTAAACTTATATGCCATCGGTCCATTATTTTGTTCGGGAACATTTTTATTTGCATTTGTTTAAAATAAAAAAATTATTTTATTTAATTCAAAATATTTCAGACATAATTCCATACTAAACATTTCACGGGGGCTGACATTTCTGTTTTTCGATGATTTTCAGCCAAGAGTACCGAAACGCCTTTTTCGCAGGACTTTATAGTGAAAATGGAGGAATGGGAAGAAAAGAAAAAGCAAGGTAGGGAAAAAGATCAGTTGAATTAGATATTTCGTAGCGACACCTGTATAAATAAATGATTTGATACTGTTAGTAAGCCTACAAGAATCACAAGTGATATGTTCCAAGTGTAATTCATGTTTAGTAATATTAATAAGGGTTAACATTGCTCGGTTGAATTAATAGTAATATTAAATTTGTAGTTATTTAAAGCAAAAGGACAGTTAAGCAGTTGTATAAGCATGCCCTAATTCAATCCTTAAAAGCATTTGGAGTCTAGGTTTGCCTTGTCATCATCTCTTACCCGATAGATTCAGATATCAATGAAATATGACAATAAAATTTATGGCTCTAAAATTCGTGTGTAACAAATGGTTCACTTTACCTCTGCTTATTTTTTCATTGTTGTTTATAGTGTTTATTACCACCGCTCACTTATTAGTTTGTAGTCACTGCTGCCCCAGACTCCAGTCAGCGCAAGTCGAGAGCAGGCAACTTTGACCCCTCCGCCCCTCAGCGGCAGGTGACTTCTGGGGGGTCCTTAGACCCCATGGGAGGGTCTCCGCCCTCCCTACGACCAAGGGGTCCAGGCGCTCCCCCGCAGGATCTCGAGGTCCTCTCGGCCAGCTTCAGCAAGACGGTCCACGACTGGGAGCGCCTCCGTGACGAGCGCGATCGGTCACGTGACGCTGAGAGGTCAAGGACGAAGGATAAAGCTGGGAAAAAGTCGGAGGTCCGGAGCGCGTCGAGAGAACGCGATAAATCAGCGCAACGAGCGGAGAAAGAACTGCAGAAGATTGGAAAGAAGGAACAAAAGCTGGAGTCTGAGTTGCAGAAGCTCGCGCGGCTGAAGGTGAAGTTGGACAAGCTGGCAGGGGATGAGGGCGTCCTTAAGGCGGATGAAGCAGCCAAGCAGAAGGTGAATCTAAAGCGAAATGAAGCGAGGATCGTGTACGGAAGAGACGAGATGATGACGCGGTGTGAGAGAGAACAACGCGGCAGTTGGGGGGGCTCGCTGAAGGATCTAACGGGGGTGCAGTTTGACCTGCAGCAGGAGGGGCTGCAGGGGGTCCGGCGGAACACGGAGCAGCCCGTCAGTTGTTGTCAGAGGGAGAGACAGCAGAGGTTTCATGAAACTCATGATCTGCAGTTGGGGATGAGAAGAGAAACGCAGCGTGACTTGTTGCATGGCACGGTTCAGTGTGAGCCAAGCGTGGTGAAGGGTGAGCAACTTCAGCAGCAGCAGCAGCAGCAGCAACAACAGCAGGACAATCAGCTGCAGCAGAATCAGCATCAGCAACAGAATCAACAGCAGCAGCAGAATCAGCAGCAGCAAAATCAGAAGCAGCAACAGAACAAGAATCAGCAAAGTCAGCATCAATCGCAGCTGCTGAAGAGTTACGAGGCAGATAGTGGAGCTCTTGAACCGGGCGCATGTGGGCAAGCACATCAGGGCCAAGACGCTTCCTCTTCGCTGCGCTATCCGTAAGTATACCCAAGGTTCAAACGACCCTTTATGACACTGGTGATAAAAAAACAAAGAGACGTTTGTAGCATCCAAGGGGTCACAATTTAGTAAACTGGTAAATAATAATTATTAGTAGTATTGGTGAATAATTGTAGACAATATCATGTACTATGTACATGATCGTATTGTATTGTCAATGTATTGTTTAGCATCATTTATCACATATCTGATTATGAATTGAATGATGTTTATGTGGATGGATGGAAAGATCCTAGATATCAATGTGATAACATTGATAGTGTTGCCTTGAAATAAGAATTATTTGGCATAATGGGCCTACTGCAGGATACTTTCACAGTTTAAAAGTTTGAGATGCAAGCTACTTTCTTGCTCTTGTCTATAGCTTGCTATTACTTTCGCCAGCTATGCACTTATGCCTCCGTTTGGCACTCGCCAACGAGTAGTAGGAGATTACATCAAGCTTGCTCTTCTCTCACCAGGCAATAATACCTCAGCTTGGCATTCACTAACGAGCAGTAGATTATAATTATCCCTGCCAGTCGGCATCAACAGATCCTAGTTTATTAGCTGCAACGGTGTTTATTTAATCAAGTATAGACCGGTCTCTGCTCACCAGCCCACGCTACCAATAGGGGTCTATCTTATCTGGATGGCTATAGGCTTGGCTTTTGTGTGCACGCTGAAGAATAACTGTTAACTGTTTCTTCACTGGTATACTTTAAACAGTTGGGCAGATGTTGTAAAAATGTAAACGTTGCAGCCTCTTGTGAAGAGAACTCCTTGGACTAAGCTTATGCTAAGTGTCCTTGGATGATTCAAGTTATTTACTGTCGGCTCCTGGTTTGAAAGTCCTACATTTACATGTAGATTATGCTTTGCTTTGATCAAGTCCTTGCCGCTAACGGTTCTTTAACGTAGGCTACTATTAACAGTTCTTTAAAGTACCAGTAACGGTTCTTTAAGCGAGTGTTACAGTCCAGTGATTAATGATAAATAAATCAGTGAATGATAAATGTGTCACTATAGAATAGCAAAATTATTTACAGATTTATTGTCCAGCTCCAATGATCATTTACGCTAAATTTCGCCATTGTGCTTCCATTGACTTCTTGTCTCGTTTTTGTGTGCCGTCCACCTTAAATAATTTCGTTCTAGGTTGATAATAGTCTAAATTATTTTTTTGCTGATCGATAAGGTTGGATTGCAAGTCTAGCGCTGGTCTCCTCCCAGTCACGGCGAGAGGTGAGCAGTCAGCGCGGAAGAGAGACGAAGATTTGAGGCTGGGGGGAGACAGCAGCGAGGTCCTGGAGTTGACGGACCATATCGACGCATTGAACAAGCAGCATCGGGAGGCAATTGGTGAGTCCAACCACCCACTTTGATATAAAATTACGACGATCTAGAAGATTAACACGCTTTCATGCAAGCGAGCATTAAAGTTTTTCAGCGTTGAACTATACAGGGTGCGTAAAAAAAAAAAAAACCCCTAGCAGATTCGCGATAACTCGGCCAAAAGTAAATATATTTCCTTGACATTTTCAGGGATTGTAGCTGAGATAATTTGACACAA